>OZ012737.1:63360041-63477541 GCA_963859935.3 Lathyrus sativus | reverse complement strand
TGTGCTTGGTAGTGGTCTCTCTTCATTGCTGTTTGTGCTGCGTTACAGGGGTTGGATGTAGCAGCTGTTGTATTTGTCGTGTTTCACATTTGAAAACAAAAGGACTGTTGTGGTGAAGAGACGTCCGTGTGGTCTGTGAAACGGTACAAGTTGGAATTGTACGAAGTTTTCGCGTGGGGTCCTCTTTCCTTTATGCCGATGGCCTTGTTTTTGTATGATTTTGCAGGAATGTTGTTATGTCTTGGATGCAATATTTGTTGTGGGTTTGGCAAAGTGCACTTTGTAAATTCTGCATCAAAACGTGGCCTGAAAGTAAATTCCGTAGCTTGCTGCCCCGACCTGCTGCCGGCGCTGATGCTGCTTACCACTTTTCTTTCTTTTATTTTTTCAGATCTTGTCTATTGTGTGGGTACTGATGACGTTTTGCGCATATCGTTTGGGGAAACAAGTTATGGTACGAAACGAACACGACCTGCTGCGGATTCTACAATTCTCTGCATTGCCTTTTGCTGTTTGCAGGTTATTTGGAAGGTTAGTGGATGAATTGTGTTACGGTTTTGAAGTTGCGGCCATGGCGTGAGAGTCGTAACAACTTGCTGGTTTTGCAAATTACCTCCATGTCTTGTTTGTTGCATTTCACAGGTTATGGTTCATGAATCACACGCTGGTGCTACCAGCTTTGCATAGTAGGATGGTTGGGATCTTTGAAGTGGCTGCTAGAATTGCCTTTTGGGGAGGTCTTTTGTGAGCTATGATGTGCAGTCTTCCTTGTGGGGTCATGGAGCTAGAATTTTCCGCAAAATTGGTGTCGTTGTGATGCGTTATATGCGCAAATCATACTGCTGTTATCGCGTGTATGGCTGCTCAAGTATTGTTGCGGCATCTGCTGAAATGTAGAAGGTACGATCTCAGCGCAGGCGGTAAACCGCGGTTTAAGGTATATCCCATTAGCTGTACTGCTCTTATTTTTTTGAATGCATAATTACCTAATTATTCTTCATCTTCTTTTTTTCATGTGAGCACTCATGGGGACTTGGCATGACAAAGGTTTGATATGGTGAGGATAAAAAACATCGACATTCTCGCGGAAGCTTTTCCTTATGTTTCTTGACTGCATCAACAAAGAGCTCTGAACATCATAATTTCCACACGGATCTTGAGTCAGATCTGCCTGCAGCTTTCCTTGCCTTTTCCTCTCGAATAATTGATGAACTTGTTGAAACACGCAACGGCCATGTTGACGAGCAACAACATCAAGTCATAATTTCGCCACAGTCATATGACTTATGTAACTCTCATTGGTCTGATGCCTTGGTTTATCACTCTGTCAAACACTTTATGATAAATTATCGTAACCCTTGTAAACAAACACGACAAGAACTTAATTGTAACGATTTTATAATGATGATAGCATGTATTTCGACATGATGAATTTCTTTCGTAACAGATACTGCCTTGGTGTCCTAAAGATTCGGAAGTTATCCAACTTTCTAGGGCCACTTTGAGGTTTTGGATATTGTATAAAATGCTACTGTAAAACGCATGCCTTTCAGAGATCAAGCAAGAGATAAGTGAGATTTTTGCAGCAACAAGTTTAATTCAAATCCTAAAGTGAATAGCTGCTTTTTTTTTCTTCTCAAAACCTGTTGTCATTTAACCATGATAAACCCAAAATATATTAAGGTTTCCAGCTTGAATTTCATTTGGACTTAGCTTGTGGTACAACTAGCTCTGATCCATATTATGCACACAATTTGTTTACATCCTCTTGTCTTCCTTTTACAACACATAAAAGAACATTCCTCTGTATTCGAAACAAATAGCTAGCGTTGTCTGGAGTACATGACCTACATTCCGAACAACCTTGAAATCACCTGAACTAATAGGCCGGACAATCACCTTGGTAGAGTGTAACGACATTGACGTGTGTAGTTTAATGATCCATGATTTTTGCTACACTTTTCTCTTTTAAATACCCTATAAGGACTCAACTCTTAAAAATAGATTCACACTTGTAATATTTGGAAAGATATCACGCTCAACGTAAATCCATGAATTCATAATTGAATCAATTTCCTGTCTTCTTAAAATGTACGAAATTTGCGTTTAATCATGGATCCATATTTATCTTCTTAAAATGTACAAAATTAGCGTTTAATCATGGATCAATATTGACAACCGTACACACCCGAGCCTTGAACTTTGAAATTTGCTAACCGAAACAATTTTTGGCTCATGTCTAGCAAGCTATTAGCCCTCAAATTTGCTAACCGAAACAATTTTTGACTCATGTCTAGCAAGCTATTAGCCCTCAGTAGACTTTACATTACCCAAACCCTACTTGGTAAATGCACTCATCTTTAAGGATCCTGAGGTGCATTGTCATAACCTGATCATGGAGCGAACCATTGATTGACTAAGATTAGGTTAAAACCAAACAGGTGCATTGTCATAACCTGATCATGGAGTGAACCATTGATTGACTAAGATTAGGTTAAAACCAAACGAACATCAATCCATACCACACTTTTCTGACGTCGAAACAACAAATAGGACAAATTTGAGGTATGACAACTGTCAACTATAATTATTGAGTTTATTTATCATCGATCAGTGGTCATTTTAATAATTCACCATGACGTAGAAATAAATTAAGTTCACAATCATATCTTTACCCGAAACACAAGTGTAAAACTACTCTAATGACAAAAGAGCGAGTTGATAAATTACACTCTAATCGTTAATGACAAAAGAGCGAGTTGATGAATTACACTCTAATCGTTGTTGTCTTTACCACATCATATTAGTTAAATGACTCGATGACTCATGCTAGCAATAGGTAACAAAAAAACTCAAAGATGGCGTGTTTAGCAAGTAACTAAAATTCTAACTACGGTTTTCAAAGATGCTACTAAAACTAGAAAATAATACAAAATAGAAACAATTTAAATAAAAAGTTCAATGCAAACATTATCATAAACTTGAATACTGTTAGGAGAATAAAAATCAACCCAAAGATATACCACTTGAAATCTTAATAAAGAAAAATAAAACTAGCCATTCATGGCTACAAGGTGTTTCAACATGCTCTCAAGCTCCTTCAGATGATTCTCAAGAACATCTATTTCATTTGTGTTGTTATTCCCGGCAAGTAAATTTGTGGCCACCGTAATTGCATTGTTAATCTTCGCACTTTCTTGAGGGGAGAGCTTTAAACTAACATCCTCCTTTAAAGCATTCTTCATATTATAAACACAATAATCCAATCCACTCATTACCTTGGCCTTTCTTAAAAACTTCTTATCTTCAACTTTGTATCTTTCGGCTTCTTCAATCATTTTTTTCATTTCGAGTGTTGACAATCTTTCTCTGTCATTGGTTATAGTGATCTCATTTGTATTGCCAGTAGATACTTCCTTAGCAGAAACACTTAGGACACCATTTTCATCAATGACAAAACATACATCTAAGGGCTGACCCCGAGGAGCACCTGGAAGACAAGAAAGACTGAACATACCAAGTAGGTTGTTATCTGGGGCTCTTGCTCTCTCACCTTCATAAACGTTAATCGGGACACTGCAATGGTTATCTATAGCTGTAACAAATCCTCTAGACATCTTGACAGGTATGGTAGTGTTCCTGGGAATCACCACACTCATGACATCATCAATGCCTGTTGAGATACCAAGTGATAATGGAGTAGCATCTCGCAGCACCAAGTTCGGGGCATTCTTAAAGCCTTCACTCAAAATAGCAGCCTGAACAGCTGCACCATAAGCAACAGCCTCATCCGGATTTATACTCTTGCACAAATCTTTTCCCTTGAAAAAGTCTTGCAACAGATCTTGCACTTTGGGAATCCTGGAGGAGCCACCCACAAGAACAACATCATCTATATCACTATTGCAGATCTTTGAGTCGTTCAAACAACTATCAACAGTTTTCATACATTCATTAAACAAGTCCATATTAATTTCCTCAAACTTGGCACGAGTTATTGATGAAAAGAAGTCAATTCCATGAAATAAAGAATCAACCTCAATTGTGGCTACAAAGGCAAAGGAGAGTGTTCTTTTAGCTTTTTCGCAAGCAGTTCTCAACCTTCTTAAGGCTCTTGGGTTAAGACTAATGTCCACTTTATGTTTCTTCTTGAACTCTTGTACAAAATAATTCACCAATCTGTTATCAAAGTCCTCTCCTCCAAGATGAGTGTTTCCAGCCGTGGCTTTTACTTTAAAGACATCACCTTTAATGGTGAGGATAGACACATCAAAAGTCCCACCACCAAGGTCAAAGACAAAAATATTTCTCTTACCATCACAGTATCTTCTCTTATCAAGACCATATGCAATCGCAGCAGCAGTAGGTTCATTGATTATTCGAATAACATTAAGGCCCGCAATGGTACCAGCATCAATGGTGGCTTTTCGCTGAGAATCATTGAAGTAAGCCGGCACAGTAACAACAACATTCTTGACGGGCGATTCCAGATATGCCTCAGCAAATTCTCGCATCTTTGAAAGAATCATGGATGATATTTCCTCAGCACAAAATTGCTTCTCTTCACCATTATACATGAGGCTAATCATGGGTTTATCATTTATTCCAGGAATAACCTTGAATGGCCACAACAATATATCCTTTCTAACAACTGAATCACTAAACTTCCTACCAATTAATCTTTTAGCATCTGAAAAAAGAAACACAGTATCAATAGCATCAACTTGTCTAACTTAAATAGCAACAAACACTATTAGAGAAAAGAGAAACATACCGAACACAGTATTTTGTGGATTAGATGCAACCTGATTCTTAGCAGCATCACCGATCAACCTTTGATCAGCATTGAAAGCAACAACAGAAGGTGTGGTTCTGTTGCCTTGGTCATTATGAATAATCTCAACTCTATTGTGATCATCGAGCCACACAGCAACACAAGAATATGTTGTACCTAGGTCTATTCCCACGGCACGTCCTTCGTATTTTTTAGCCATTCTCTTCAAGTAAAAGAAAAAAAAGAAGAACGGTTAGGTTTTATTCTTCTACCACTCAAAAACCCTGTCTTTAATAGGAGAGCGTGAAAGTGTGCGTTATACTTTTACGAGGGGTATAATAGGAATAGAAATATATATCATGCCAACAAACATAAAAGTAGTATGCCTAAAATATTCAACAAATCACTAAATATTTATGTACTTTAGGAAATAAATTTTAAATTTAAAAATTAAATGAATATAATATTTAAATAGATTAATATTATTTAATTGGACTATAAGAATCTTTTGGTATAAGTTACTTTATTATTTTATTCTATAAAAAATAAAATCGTAAATTGATTTATTATAAAATAAAATCAATTCTTAATTACTTATTAATTTATAAAATAAGGGGTATTTAAATAGAGTAAAGTGTACTTAAATGCTACAAATATTATGAAATATTTGTATAAATTTTTTGTTCAAAAAGTTGAATATATGACGCACCTGGCAAAATTAAAGTGATCAACAAATTGTGTTCTTTTAGTGAGTGTGGCCCTCAAGCAATGGGCGAGTATTTTAAGCATGAGACAAACATCTAAGTGTCAACGAGGTGATTCCTTAAACATCAGTTGAGTTAAATTGGGCTTTCTAATATTAGGCACAAAGTTGATGTGATTTTGGAGCCACGTGGTGATGAGTAAAGGGCCAAAATGGTCGCCCTAGATAGCTCGCCCATCTCTTACTTTTGTTTGCACCTCCTCGTCATTCACGAATTAAGGGATTCTAATACCCTTCATGTTGTTAGAGGCTGAGTTTTTAGCAAAATACAAATGTTTCTTCCTCACGAGTTACACCTTACGTTTGGAGTATGGTTAGGGCGTTTGAAATCATATGTCGGCGATTGGAAGTCTTCCCTACTGTTGGAGTATTCTTCTCTTTTTATGGCACCAAAATTAGTGCCAAAAGTGGCTAGATGAATTTGTACACCATATCAAGAAGAAAATTGTTCAAGTCTGACTCAAAACCTACCAAAGTTGGAAGAAAAAGGTAGTGAGGGTTAGAGGGCGAGAATGTGCCTCAATGGTCACGATTAGAACGAATGGTACCCCTCGCTTCCCATTGTTATGGAAAAGAGATCCTAATATCATCCTTAGCTTCGACTTTGACTACCTCGTCTCAATTAATAAGAGGTAGTTCAAGTGTTAAGTGACTTTGAAGTTATGGCTTCTCGTGTCGTGATCACTCTCGATCCGGGAGAAGATAACGGGATGAACGATTATTTGGGTGAGTTTATGGTCAAGGGCATCCTTAATTTAAGATTGTTTATTAGTAACAATGCTTATATTTTGTGTCTTTCTTGTAGGTAAAATGTATAAAAAAAATCTTGTTGAAAGGAAGGAGTGTCTGGCTAGGAAGAAGGATGAACTCCAACTATCAAATAGCCCCAAGAGCCACCTAGGCGGCATAATAATGAGATAGGATAGAAAGTCTGCTGAGGATCCAAATCTTGTTGTTGTTGTCCACCTAAGACCCAAAAAAAGTGAGAGTCATGCTTAAGTTCCGAAGGACAAACAAATGATAATTCCTGAATAAGGTAAGGCGGATGGGGACCCTTCGCCGGAAAAAGACGAGTCTCCCCTAACTCTCTTTATGAAGGTATCCCATGTTTGATGCCCTTAAGATCAATGGGGCTTGACTCTCTTTTCCTCAAGACTTCCTTGTTGACTACCAGGTCATCCATAAAATTTTATCCCTCAAACTATCAAACTAGGCAAATAATCATTTGCTGCAGGGTATCCTGATCGAGTGAGGTTCAACGAGAAAAACATGGGACAAACCTCAAGCAATGGTCGTGTCCTTTAAGCATGGGATAAACCTCTAAGTGTCAATGAGGTGGTTCCTCAAACATCAACTGAGTCAAACCGGGTTTTCTAATACTAGGCACGAAGTTGATGTGATTTTGGAGCCATCTTGTAATGAGGAAAGGGCCTAAATTGCAACCCTAGATAGCTCGCACGTCTCTTACTTCTTTTTGCACCTTCTTGCCATTCACGAATTAAAGGATTCTAATACCCTTCATATTGTTAGAGGCTGAGTTTTTAGCGAATACAAATGTTTCTTCCTCACGAGTTACACCCAACGTCTGGAGCATGGTTAGGGCTTTGGAAATCATATGTCGGTAATTGGAAGTCTTCCCTACTGTTGGAGTATTCTTCTCTTTTTATGGCACCAAAATCAGCGCCAAAAATGGCTAGATGACCTTGTGCACCATATTAAAAAGAAAATTGTTCAAGCCTGACTCAAAACCCTACAAAAGTTGGAAGAAAAAGTTTGTGAGGATTAGAGGGCGAGATTGTGCCTCAATGGTCACGATTATGATGAATAGTACCCCTCGCTTCCCATTGTTATGGACAAGAGATCCTAAGATCATCCTTAGCTTTGACTTTGACTACCTCGCCTCAATTAATAAGAGGTTTTTCAAGTGTTAAGTGACTTTGAAGTTATGACTTCTCGTGTCGTGATCACTCTCGATCTGGGAGAAGATAACGATATGAACGATTATTTAGGTGAGTTTAATGGTCAAGGGCATCCTTAATTTTAGACTGTTTATTAGTAACAATGCTTATGTTTTCTATGTATTTCCTATAGATAAAATGTGTAAAATTTCTCTTGTTAAAAGGAAGGAGTGTCTGGCTAGGAAGAAGGATGAACGCCAACTATCAAATAGTCCTAAGAGCCACCTAGGCGGCATAGTAATAAGATAGGGCAGAAGGCCTGCTGAGGGTCCAACTCTTGTGGTTGTTGTCCACCTGTTCGCACGCAGTTTTCGTGCGAATAACCTCTGAACTTCTAACACAGGTTTACTTGCGGGACCGGCCAAACAAGTCCCAGAATACTGGTTTGTAATGTATGGGAAAATGGTGGAATGGTGTTGTTTGGAATAGGTTGAATATTACTTCTAGAAAAGACTGTAAAATGTAACTAAAGATGAATGTGTAAACTAAAAGAGCCAAAAATAACAAGACAAAACACTTTAAAGTTAATGATATAAATTCCTTATTAAGAAGAAAGATGGGCATGGTCATACATTTTGCAGGAATGAAAACTCTTTTCTCTTAACGCTTAGTACTCAGAGCGTTTTTTCCCTTACAATGTTACAAAAATGCGCCCCCTCAAATGAAATCGGGAATTGCCTTAAATAGAGAAATAAAATAATGGTCATGTTAAAGTTAGTGGCGCCACGTGTTCGTCCACCACTTTTGTAACCTCCCACGTTTTCAGCTTTCAAATCTGTTTCCCACTCAAATATTTTTTCTTCCTTGTGTTGGCTTCTCTGTCCGTCAGTCGACCCTGTCGACCGACGCCGTCTGAGTCAACCCAACATCCCTCTTCTGCCGACGTCGACTTACCTCATTCTCTTTACCATATTTCCCAGTCAGTCTTTGTGTCGCCTCTCTTTAGTCGAAACTTCCAGCCAATAAGATGCCCCCTCAAAACCTAATTTCAAAGGAATACTCTGTCGACCAAGAAACTGCGTGTTTTGGTTCTATGGAATTTCGACCGCGTTTTGGTTATGACACAGTAAAAACCATCATTGTTTTTCCGTCAATTCAGTCACGCGTCACCCACAGTCTGACATGAAGATGGCGCCTTTCTGTGCCACGATTTCCAAGACAAAGCTAATCATGTTGCAACTGTACTCTCAGAATCATAAACGTCTTTGGACCACCCCCACTTACTCTCAGAATCATAAACGTCTTTTTTTGCCTTTTCAACTGTACACAATATTGCATATAAATAGCTCATTTCACCTTTTGTTTCTCTTTTCTAACTCTTCTCTCGTTTCCACTTTCTTGAAAACCCTTATCTCCAAAGTTCTTCAACTTTCTTTCCAATGGCTTTTTTGGATTCTGACGGACCTCTACCAGCTCAGGAGGTTATCGACCAAGAAGTATCTCAAGGGATATCCCACGTCGAAACTGCCATCACGCTAAAGAAGACCATCGACCAAATGCGGCAAAAAAATTCTCTTGGAAAGCAAAGTGGATCATGAGAGGACCCTTTTTGAAGATTTCAAGTCCATGTTTCCAGCATAGTCGTATTGTCTTTTAGTTGAAAAAATATTTATTATTATTTTTGTTGTAACTCCATTATGGAGCTATTTTGTAACTGTGTTAGTCTTCCAATTATTAATGAACATTATTTTGGATTTGAACTTCTTATAACATAGGTCTATATTTTTTCAAATATTTCCCATTTACTCTTATGATTTGTTGATCCTCACCCATCTCTTGAACCTCGTACGCATTATTGATGAATGTTTGGGTTACTTGGAATGGTCCTTCCCAATTTGGTGACCACTTTCCTAACCTTCGATCTCGTCGATCCACAGGAAAAACCATCTTCCACATATAGTCATTAACTGCAAAGGTCTTTTTCCTGACCTTCTTATTGTATGTTTTGTCCACTCGTGCCTTTTGGCATAGTAACCTGTCTAGCGCTACTATCCTTTCTTCGTCTAAGTCCGTAATTTCGTCTAGCATCATGCTCCAATATTGCTCTGACGGGATGTCATGCTGACGTTGCACCCTAATTGACTATAGATACATTTCTGTTGGGAAAATAGCATCATGACCAAAAGTCAAACAGAACGGAGTTGAATTGGTAAACTCCTTAGGAGACGTTCGATAGGCCCACAAAATTTGATCCAACTTCTCATACCAGTTCTTAGGTTTCTTAGCAATGTGCTTCTTAATGAGTCAAATTACCACCTTGTTGGTAGCTTCAACTTGCCTGTTTTCCTGAGTATAATACGGTGTCGAAGTGATCAACCTAAACCCTGTCTCTGCTGCAAATTCCTGCATCTTCTGGCCAACAAACATGGAACCTTGGTCCGTCGTGATGGTTTCAGGAATCCCGAACTTGTAAAAAATGTGGTTAAGGATGAATTCAATCACAGTCTCTTGGTCTACTTTTACCAAAGGTATAACCTTTATCCACTTTGTGAAATAATCTATCCCTACAAGGATAAATTTATTTTGTTTCGACGAGGTCGGTCAAATCTCTCATATAATGTCCAACGCCCAACCACAAAAGGGCCATGGCTTAACGATGGTGTGCAATTCACTGGCTGGCACATGCTGGACGTTCGCGTGTCTTTCACAATCTGTTGCGGTGGGAATCCTGATACCAAGCTATTGATTAACTTGAATCTTAATTCTTAAATTCACAATTGAACTTTAATTTATCCATAGGAAAGGTTTAAAGAAAGAAAAACCTAAGTGCGCTATGTAACAACAACGCTAAGAGATCTAAAGGTTCAGGGGTTGGTTATGCCTATGGTAGGGATTTCACATCCTAAACATCTGTAGTACTCTACAGGAACCTCTTGTTAGTATTTGTGTTATGCTAAAGTTTGCTTGCTAAGGGAAAAGTGCTAAGGTAAAGATCTAAAGTTATATACAAAGTTTGTACAAAGTTTGCTCGCCAAGACATTGCATCTCGTGCCTACGTATCTTGACGAGAATGGAATCAGAGCAACCGTAGTTCCCCTAACTAGGGGTGAGGAACTCTTGACTGTAGTCAAGGTTCTAAGAAGATGTAACATCCATAGGGAAGTAGTTACATGGAGCGCGGTGACTTCTATTCTAAGTTGAAAAGTATGATAGAGGATGTCCACGGCGGGACGCTAAACATGAGTACGGCGACTCAGATCCTAAGGTTATGATAAAAGGTATAGGTAAAAGATATCCACAGCGGGACAACTACATGGAGCAAAAGGTAACAGGAAGTTAGTGGTTAGTGAGCTCGCCAAGATATCGCATCTTGTGTCTACGTATTCTCAACGAGAAATCAGATCGTTCGTAGTTCCCCTTACTAGGGGTGAGGAACTCTTAACTGTGGTCAAGATTCCAAAGGGAAAGTAAATGCCTGCGGCGAGACACCTACATAGAGTGCGGCGACTCTAAACTAGCAAGGAAGGGAATGTCCACGGTAGGACGATTAAATAGAGCACGGCGACTCCAGGTCCTATGACAAAGGTAAACATGTTAGAACACAGATTGGTTCTTAGTTATATCTCTATGTTTTGATGATAACACTTATGAAATTTTGTATTAAGAAATTATATACTTTAAATTTGTTCAAGTATTTTTGCTGCAGATATTAAACTTAATATTCCTCTAAAAGCAAAAATGGATCTGAACGTTAAACTACGCAAGGCTCTGAGCGTTAGAAGTATCTAATTAGAAGACTCTGAGTGCTGCCTACAGAAGGATCTGAAGCAGAAGCTACAGAAGCATCTGAAGCATAGACTGAAGACTTTGTATGAAGAGTTTCAGGCATTATTTTTCAGAAGAGTCTGATAGTACTGTTCGCTGCATGTACTGAGGATTTGATCTCCAAACTCTGCTCTGATTTATTTCACGCTGAAGCACACTTGCTGCAACACTCTGATACAGCAAACTCTGATGACATCAAGACTCTGATCACTCAAGGCTCTGATGTTGATTGCTGAGAAATAGAAACTTATTGAAGAAGATTATTCAAAGTTATATCTGTTGGTTATGCCAAACGACTCTTTCCTCTTTCAAGCTAGACACAAGAACTCAGGCAAAAAGGATTTCTCTGAACGTTCAACTTCTAGGAAAGGTCAAGAGATGTGAAGACAAAAGGCTACAACTACTTTGCAGTACACGGTCTTCAAGCTTGCAACGTCTTGGACTTTTTTGTCTATATAAGCAAGCCTTCAACAACTTTCTTCAGTTGACGTATTTTGACAAATTCATTGAAAACTCTCATACAAATTATTATTCTTTGTTGAATAGTTTTTATATGTTCTTAAACTTAAGTGTAAATCACAGTTGTGATACAGCTTTCATAGAAGCATTTAAAACACTTGTTTAGTTTATATTTGATTGTAAAAGTTCCTTGAGAAGACCAAGTTGTGGTCAGTAATTCTTGAGAAGACTAAGACAATTGTTCTTAGTGTTTGATATCGTAATCAGTTTGATTATATTGGATTAAGTTCTTCTAGAGAAAGGAAAATCACTCTTGATAGGGTGGACTGGATTAGTTGAGTTCAACGAACCAGGATAAAAATCATTATGTTTTTATTGCCATAATATTTTCTAAATCCTTATTCAACCCCCCTCTAAGTATTTTCTCACCTTCGGTTGGCATCAGAGCTCCGGTTCTGTGTGTGCTATCACTTCACCGTGAACAGAAAAGATCCAGTTGAGAAAACTCTTGATATATATTCTTGGTTGATATTATGGCTGAAGCTTCAACATTCAACAGCAACAGATATGAAGAAAGGGATAGAATCAACACAAAACCCCCTATGTTTGATGGGGAGAAGTTTGACTATTGGAAGGACAGAATAGAGAGTTTCTTCCTTGGTTATGATGTTGATCTTTGGGACTTAGTCATTGATGGTTATGTTCACCCCACTTATGGGGATGGCAAGAAAATTGATAGAAAATCTATGACTGAAGCTCAGAAGAAGGAGTTCAGAAATCATCACAAAGCAAGAACAATCTTATTAAATGTTATATCTCATACTGAGTATGAGAAGATTACCAACAGAGAAATAACATTTGATTTGTTTGAGTCTTTGAAGATGACTCATGAAGGGAACTCACAAGTTAAAGAGACCAAGGCTCTGACGCTGATCCAGAAATATGAAGCCTTTAAAATGGAAGAATCTGAATCTATAGAAGCTATGTTCTCTAGATTCTAGATCCTCACAGCTGGATTAAAAGTGTTGGACAAAGGCTATTCAACTGCTGATCATGTGAAGAAGATCATCAGAAGCTTGCCCATCAAATGGAGACCAATGGTCACTGCTCTGAAGCTAGCTAAGGATCTGAACAAGATCACATTGGAGGAACTAATCAGCTCTCTGAGGAGCCATGAGATTGAACTTGAAGAAGACGAACCTCAAAAGAAAGGTAAGTCAATTACTTTAAAATCTAACAAATATGTTAAAGCATTGCAGGTGTTAGAAGAAAGTTCTGAAGAGTCTTCTTCTAAAGAAGAAGATGAACTATCCTTGCTGTCCAGAAGAATCAACAAACTCTGGAAGCACAAACAGAGAAAGTTCAAGAACTTCAAGAAGCCAGATCAATGCAAAGAGTCCTCTGGACACAAAAGATCTGGAAAGAAGGAGGTTGTTTGCTATGAATGCAAAGAACTTGGGCACTACAAGAATGAATGCCCAAGGCTTCAGAAGGAGAAGCCAAGAAGGAAGCGTGAGAATAAAAAGAAAGTTTTAATGGCTACATGGGATGATTCAGATGCATCTGAATCTTCATCAGAGTCAGAAGAAGAATTTGCCAACATGGCATTGATGGCTGGTATGGAAGATCAGGATGAAAGATCATCTGGATCTGAATCTGATTCTGAATCTGACTCAGAAGAGGTACTTTCTGATCTCTCTAGGGAAGAACTTATTAAGGTTTTATCAGAAGTCCTGAATAACTACAACCAGATTAAGCTCAAATGCAAGAAGCTTAAATGCAATCTTGAATCTGAGAATAGTCTATTAAAGTCAGAAGTTGCTGAGCTCAAAGAAAATAATTTAAAAATGAAAAACAATTTTGAAAAAGCTCAACAAGACTCTGAATCTGAAACTAAGTCAAGATGCAAAAATATTTTAGAAGAATATGACTATATTGTTCAGAAGTTTCTGGCTAAAAGCATAGATAGAAGCAAGATGGCTTCAATGATCTATGGAGTTAGCAGAAACAACAGGAAAAGAATTGGATATGAATCTTCCTCTGGAAAGGATTTAAATTCAATGCCTGTTGATAAACTTATCATTAAGAAGACTCCCTTATATTCTCATTTTAAGTTTGGTCATCTGAATGATATTAAACACACATGTTATGATCAGAACGTTCATGTGTTTAAACCAAAAGTTAGTCAGAACAAACCTGATGTAAAAAGACAGAAGTTAAGACAAACTTTTAAGGCAACTAACCCAAAAGGACCCAAAAAGATCTAGGTACCTAAGGATAAGATAATACCTATTGCAGATGTATTTAGCAGCAAAGTCAAGACGCCAATCATGGTATCTGGACTCTAGCTGCTCACGTCACTTGACGGGAGAAAGGTTTATGTTCCAAAGCCTGGAGCTTAAATTTGGATGAGATGTCAAGTTTGAAGGTGAGAAAATACTTAGAAGAGGGGTTGAATAAGGATTTTGAAAATATTATGGAAATAAAAACACAATGATTTTTATCCTGGTTCGTTGAACTCAACTAATCCAGTCCACCCTATCAAGATTGATTTGCCTTTCTCCACAAGGACTTAATCCACTATAATCAAACTGATTACAATATCAACCACTAAGAACAATTGTCTTAGTCTTCTCAAGAACTACTGACCACAACTTGGTCTTCTCAAGGAACTTTTTACAATCAAATGTAAACTAAACAAGTGTTTGAAATGCTTCTAAGAAAGCTATATCACAATTGTGATTTATACTTAAGTTTAAGAACGTATGAAACAAATTCAGCAAAGAATAATAATTTGTATGAAAGCTTTGAGAGATTTTTCAATGAATTTGTTCAATTTTCGTCAACTGAAGAAAGTTGTTGAAGGCTTGCTTTTATAGACTTAGAAGTCCAAGACGTTGCAAGCTTGAAGACCGTGTACTACAAAGTAGTTGTAGCCTTTTGTCTTCACATCACTTGACCTTTCCTAGAAGTAGAACATTCATAGAAATCTTTTTTTCCTGAGTTCTTGTATCTAGCATAAAAAAGGAAAGAGTCGTTTGGCATAACCAACGGATATAACTTTGAATAATATTCTTCAACAAGTTTCTAATTCACAGTAATCAATATCAGAGCCTTGAGTGATCATAGCATTGATGTCTTCAGAGTTTGTTGTATCAGAGTGTTGCAGCAAGTGTGCATCAGCGTGAAATTAATCAGAGCAGAGTTTGGAGATCAAATCCTAAGTACTTGCAGCGAACAGTACTATTAGAGTCTTCTGATAAACAGTGCTTGAAACTCTTCATAAAAAGTCTTCAGTCTATGCTTCAGATGCTTCTGTAGCTTCTGCTTCAGATCCTTCTGTAGGCAGCGCTCAGAGTCTTCTGTAGGCAGCGCTCAAAGTCTTCTAATTAGATACTTCTGACGTTCAGAGCCTTGCGTAGATCAACGTTCAGATCCATTTTTGCGTTTAAAAGAATATTAAATTTAATATCTGCAGCAAAAATACTTGAACAAATTTAGAGTATATAATTTCTTAATACAAAATTTCATAAGTGTTATCATCAAAACATAGAGATATAACTAAGAACCAATATGTTTTCTAATAATCTCCCCCTTTTTGATGATGACAAAAACATAGGAAATTTTGTTCAATAAAAAGGTAAATATAACTCCCCCTGAGATTATGAATCTCCCCCTGAATTGAATACTAAGAAGGAATAGAAACTTCCCTTTTTGCATGAGTATTCTTTTCAGAATCAGAGCCTGAATGTTCAGAATTAGAGCTTGATTTGGATGAATATTTCAGAATCAGAGCCTGATTGGTTAAAACTTGATATGGGGATCTCAGAGTTACTTTAAAGAATTTTGTCAGATTTATCATTAAGTTCTGAAAGACTAAAAATTCATGTTAGATATAATTTGATATATTCAGGTAAAGTTTATTTGAACAGTCAGAATTTCATTTTCTCCCCCTTTTTGTTATAATCAAAAAGAAAAATTGATAAAGACAAATAAAAGGAAACAGAGAGAAAAGACATAAACATATAGAGAAAACATTCAGATTCATTCATTCAAATATTCAGATAGAACAGACAAAACATCAGATGAGAAATTCAAAATAAGTGCTCAAACATCAGATAAGGAAAACATAAATCTAATATTGTTTGGAAAGAAGCATCTTCAGAAGGTGAGTGATCTCAGATGAAGATTGTTCTTGTTTGGACATTCATTTCTCAATGTTGTCAGTCTTCTGATCTTGCCTTGCCATCCAGGACTTTATCTCAGATTGACCAGCTTCCAGCACAACAATGTTATCTTCTAAATTTGGATTCTCTTTCTTGATCTCAGAAGAAGTAGATGGAGCAGATTCTGACGCAGGAGCAGAAGCAAAGTCAATATCCATTGCAGTTGTAGAGTCTGGAGCCACAGATTCAGAGGGTTTGTCCACAGTCGTCAAAGCTAAAGAATTTTCTTCCAGAATGACTTCAGAAACAAATCCTTCAATAGTCTTAGAAGTAACAGACACTCCAGAAGTTGAAGGTACATCCTCAAGAAGCAAAGTTGGAGATCTTTCATATTCCATAGCATGGTTTTGGCAGTCTCAGCAAATCTGATCTTCGCATCATCAGAGCAGACACTCTTCAGATTTGAAGCAACAATGTTGAATCTGGACACGAAGCTATTCCAAATAGCATCAGATTCATCTGAATTCATGGTTGAAAGGCATCTCTTCTTCATAGAGTCTAAACTCATCCTTATTTCTTTCATAAAATTAGCAAATAAAAAAACAATATTTAGTCTTGGTTTAGGTGTAAGAAAGGCTTCCAGAATGGATGGCTTAGATTGAACTGGTGGGGTGGTATGGTAAATGTTGGAATAATGAATAGAGGAGGAGGACATGGTGGTTATGATTGAGCAGGAATGATATGAAAGAATGGTTTTATTCTGCGTATGGATGGAATGACAGCTCTTGGATTATCAAAGTATGGAACAAAAGTTGATGACCTTGGTTTAGGTTTTGGAGTGGGTGTAGGAATGATAGCATCAGATGAAGTAGATGTATCTTGTTGTTTTGGTTCATATCCTCTGAGAGAGGGGGTGAGCTTACTTCTGGGTGAACATCAGATTCATCTGAATCAGATGAGGTAGATGAGGGACAGGATGTGGAATATACATCAAACATAATTTTGAGGGGTTGAATGTCCAGAACCTCAGAATTAGATATGTATGATTCAGTAGGTTTGGGTTGTTCTGGTTGAGGATTAGGTTGTAGATTGGAAGGTATAGATTTTGGTGGTTCAGATACAATAGGTTCAGATGGTATTGGTTCAGGTACAGAAGTTTGTTGAAGTTCAGGTTGTTGTGGAGAAGGTTATTGTGGTGTTGGAGTTGGTTCTGCTGGTTTTGTTGTTTGTGGTTCTGATGGAGAAATGTCAGATGATTGTTGTGGTGCAGATTTTGTTTGAATGGATTCTGGGAGTGTAGGAGATATTGGTTTAGTGGGAACAGAATTAGTTGGAATTTGTGATTCAGAGACATTTGATTGTTTAGGTTGATCAGATGTAATGGGTTCACTATTTGTTGGTTGTTCAGAGGATTAAGATGGAAAAGAAGTGGTTTGAGTTTGAGAAAGAGGGGGTTCAAAAATAGAGCTAACTGTTGATAATTCTATTGCAATTTCAGAAATAGTAGGTAAGAATTTTTTAGTACCTCTTATCTTGATGCGTTTGAGAGGTGCAGAAGGAGCTTCTCCAGAAGTTTTTCTTTTCTTCTTCTTCTGAGGTTCTTCAGAAGATTTCTGCTTCTTTTGAGGTTCTTCAGAAGTTTTATGTTTCTTCTGAGGTGAGTGTCGCTACTGCGAAAATCGGCGCCGGCAATAGAGAAGAGTCGACCGTGCGTTATTTATCCCAAAGGAGGGAAAGGAAACGCTCGAAGTAAACCTAACGCAAAGACGGGAAAAGGTATGGTCATCGCAACCAAAACCTGGATTCGGGAGTCGGTTATGCAGGGGAAAGGTATTAGCACCCCTCACGTTCATCGTACTCGATGGGATCCACACTTGCTTGTTTGGACGAATTACACTTCTATCTAAACTAAAGGATGAGGTCTGAAAAGAAAAGAAAACATGACTCGGTAAAGCATCGCACTTTATGCCTACGTATTCCCGCCTGGAACGAGAAATCAGAGTCAACGTAGTTCGCCTAACTACGGGGGAGGATGGGTGAAGGTTGCTCGCTAGGATATCGCATCCTATGCCTACGTACTTCCACACAGCATGGAAGATCAGAGCAAACGTAGTTCGGGCTACGCGCGACACAAGCTGTTCAAGTGTCTTTTATGAAAAATCTCACCTTAAACAAGGGTTTTCTTATTGCAAAAAGGTTTGTGTTTGTTCAAATCTTTTAACGGAAGAAGTGAATTGATTGTTGTTATAACCTTTATTAATGTTTTTCTGTCGTTCTGAAGAAAGAAGAGATGACACTCTAAAAAACTCCTAGGGTTACAAAAAGGGATAAAAAATCTACCCTAATGTTATCATACATGGGTTAGCTCCTAATGTCTATCACATCCTCCCTTGAACAAGGAAGAATGGAAGTCCTACGGGAAAGGAAAACGAAAGGAAGAAACGGAAATACAAGTAATAACCGCATACAAGTGAACATGAATATAGCAATGGTAAATGCAATGCAAAGGAGGGAGGAAGGTCCGTCTCAACCTCAAGCCCATTCATGGATGGAATAAGAAAATATCAAGTGATCATATGCAAAGAATCGAGTGAAAACTCCGAATGAAACGCGTAATCCACTATTTGAAATCGCAACGTGCTATCATGCAAACAAGTCGATAATTGGGCAAGCTACACATACAAATAACAGCCACCTAAGGGGTCTTCAAATACCTCTAACCTATCTACAATAAGAAATATAAACCACGGCGTTCATCATGCAAACACAAAGCGGCCGTTGGAGCCTTAACAAAAATAAAGTCCGTTCGGAAGTCCAAATTACAAGTTCGAATATAAAACATAAGAAAAATAGCAAAAGGTGATAAAAAAATCAAATAAAAATCTCCCATTACCTACATCAATCCACAAACCAGGGGTGAGAGATACCACCAAAATATCCAAAGATAAATGGTCAAACAAGATGAAAACATTGCAAGATATCTCATGTATACCAAAGGAAAGATTAAAGTGGAGCATGTTAAAGAAAGCATCCAAAACCAATTAAAATGGTACTATAAAATTCCCACAAAAATATATCACAATACCTCAACGTGTGTATGAGATCCCTGCAAAAGGATTGACATTTAAATTATGTTTTGATAGGTCAAAGAAATTCAACAAAATGATAGCACCAGCATTGGCCTTTTTATGACGACCCAAATGTAAAAATTCCAAAGAAAATGTCAAAAAATGGTAAAATTATAATTCCAGTTTTATTAAATCCTAGACATCTTAAAGATTCAGCCCAAAAAAATGGGGATCAAAAAGACTAATTTTCCTATTTTTTATGATTATTTGAAGTCAGCATATAAAACAGAAAAAATAAAAGAAGCATGGCAATAGGAAAATAAAAGAAAATAACATGAATAAATAAAAGTGGCATGAGGCTTATGTGGCCGATTGCATGGCGCAGTGAGAGGCGTTGGATGAATGGAAGAAACATTGACTTGGAAATGCATCCGACGGTGTTAACACCTTCTTCTCCAAATCAAAATTTTCAACTTTGTGAATAGTAACCCGCAGCTCCATGAACATGAGTTTTTTGCTACTTTGAAGCATCATAACTCCATCAATAATTATCCGTTTCGCACAAAATTTTAGTCAAACTTGAAGGAAAAAAATCAAGAAATCCAAATATAGTCTTAGATTTTCTTGAAACTCTCTCTAACTCCCAAAACGTGGCACCTCAAGAAAAACTCAAGAACCAAAAATTGTCATAAAACCCATCTTTTTTGTACTAGAATCCATGTAGGAGATGAGAGCAATGTAATGCAACAACAATAATGCAAGAAAGACTCATAAATCATGAGTTATGTCGAATTCTTTATACCTCCGAAAAATGGCTTATGGAGCTTCACTCGATCACCAATTCTTTGAGAAAATTATGTGGACACGTCCTATAATTGATGAAGAAGGTGTTTGGATGGAAAGAAAGGAGTGAATTGATGGAAAACAAAAAATCAATTTTCACTTGAAGCTCACTTTAATGGAGTTGTGTAGCTTGGTTCATGCATCAATTATGGCCAAAAAAGTGTTGAATCAATTGTAAGAATGATAAGGAATGTATTTGCAATGGTGGAATGAATCAAAAGTGGGAGAAAAATGGAATTGAAAATTTGAGTTTTCAAGTGTAGAAAAATGTGGGGAAAATGGAAAAATGGTGAAGAGAAAAATGAAGATTCAATATGATTTGCAAATGGAGAAAATGGATTCAACATCAACTATCACCAACCCTTACTCTTAATGATCTCAATCCAATATATAGGAGAGCATGGAAAGATCTAGAGTTTTCTAGATCAATCTAGGATGATTCTAGAAACTTCATGAATTTCTCATGATATGGTATTTTGATGTTTCATGATATCTCACTTCAATCCACTAACAGCCCCTTAACCACCTTTTAAAATCTCTTTTCATGACAAATTGGAGTGATATGAGTGAAAAACAAGGGATTCCTTTGCCTTATGTTGAGTTTCTCACATGTACCTTATTATGCAAGTAATGGAATTACAAAGCAAGTTCATTTTTTAACCCTCAAATCAAAATTGTGGCTGAACCAAAGTCTTTAAAATGTTGTTTAGACTCAATTTGATATATCATATGCCCCATTTTGGATTTGTAGATTGCCCATACCAATTTTCAATTTGAACTTTTTCAAGTTATATGCCATTTTTAAGCCATTTTCACCACCTTTTGTCAATTCTTTCTACAAGCTTTTCCAACATGACACGACCTCTTTTTTAGACTTAAAATTCCATTTTGAGAAACTTTGATGTTGTGAAGTTTTTCATTTGAAGCTTCCTTGTATGAGTTTTAGGCATACGCTAAGAATGACATATAATTCCACTTTCCCAAAATACCCCTGACTTGCACAAACTATAACTTGAGCTTCACAAATCAGATGAAGGCATACCATACCATTTTGGAAAGGGGAGATCATGAAGAACAACCCTTATGTTTGCCAAGAATTCATTTGAAAACTCCTTGAAGGTCAAAAGTTTCTTGGATGACAGACAACTTTCACAGACAAATTTTAGTGTCCTCAGATGACCTATAACTTGCAAGAACTATAACTTGAGTTCTATAAATCACCTTGATGACTTCCACCACTCAAATTAAAGCTATGAAAATACTCTACAAGTTTCATGTGGACCAGAAGTTCATATGAAGCTTTCATTTTGAGTTACACTGCCTTGAAGTTTGACCTAAATCAGGGGATTTTACACTGAAACCCTAATTTGGTAACTCCTCTTCTCCTTGACTCCTGTTGATTTTTCTTTGGCACAACACCACATCCATATACATATAGAAAATAATGAATCCCACATTCTTCAAATGAGCCTTGATACCTTTCAAAACAAGTCTTTGACCTAGGGTTGACCTAGTGTTGACCTAGATAAAACCCTAGTTGACTGACTTCAACTGAGGCTCTTGCAATCATTCCAATGACTTGGTTACTCCTCAAAAATGATCATCTAGGCTCTTCATAACATCCATACACACCTCATGCTCTTGGCTCACAGCTCATGCTTCCTCTGATGATCCCCAAATAACCTCAAGATAGGAGAGAATCCACTGAGTGATCTGAGTAATCTTGAATATGAATGAAACCCCTTGAACATACCTCTTGAGACAAGAATAGCACTTGATCCCCTGATTAAGATATCTTGCTTATGCTATGCAATGCAGATGAATACACTATGTACGTGATGACAATGCAAATGACTATGCAATTGAAACATAAACCTAGGTTAGAAAAGGTTGGGCAAATTTTGGGGTGCAACAGCTGCCCCTATTCAAGCGGCTTGGACCCGACTGGATGAAGAGCGCGCAGCCTTCAGACATTCGAGGTATGAGACAGTTGAATACGAAAGAACCCGGAAATTTGCCAACCGCAAAATAAATTGCGTATACGACTACTGCTTGGGGAAAATATCATTCAGAAAACCGAATCCAGTTGTCACGGCAACAACTGATCAATTATCTGATAAGAACTGACTTGATTTCGTCCTCAACCACCTGCGTGACGCCACAGGCCTTGAATCCATAATTAATTCCAAATTTTGCTACAATAAGCATGCATCGAGCCAAAGGACCACGTCGAAAACACAAAAGTCTTGACCTTCGTTTGTAGAGAAACAAACAAAATGCTACGTAAAGCGCGAATCAGGCATCCGGTGACTTGAACAAGTTACTCTGGGGGATACATCTCCGACGACACAGATACTTGAACAAATAATTCCGCAGGGAGCCACTCCGTTAGCACGGGTAATGATTCTGCCAACACCGATAATAATTCCTTTGACAAAAGGTAACAACTCCATCGACCAGGATAACAAACTGCCTCAAACAAGGCATAATAACTCCTCAAACCAGGGTGTAACTCCATCAACCAGGGTATAACTCCTTCAACCAGGGTATAACTCCTTCAACCAGGGTATAACTCCTTCAACCAGGGTAATAACTCCTTCAACCAGGGTATAACTCCTTCAACCAGGGTATAACTCCTTCGACCAGGGTAATAACTCCTTCAACCAGGGTAATAACTCCTTCAACCAGGATAATAACTCCTTCAACCAGGGTAATAACTCCTTCAACCAGGGTATAACTCCTTCAACCAGGGTAATAACTCCTTCAACCAGGGTATACCTGACGACAGCCGTCAAACACCTACTTCGACGGCAGGTAGTAATTTCAAGATTTTCAATACTGACGTGACAACAGTCTGAAGAAAACTTCGCTGGGGAAGAAGAGAAGCTTAACCAAGCAACTCTGATGGGGAAGAAAACTCTACTGGGGAAATCACGGCGATAACTCCAAAAAATCTGAACTATGAAATCTTGTAATGCTGACATAACAGCGACCTGAGAAGGACTCACTGGGGAAAAGAGAAACTCAACCAAGCAACTCTGCTAGGGGTCCACATGATAGGACGAACACGATCGCTGCTCGCCTTGCGCCACAAATCCGACTATCCGAACATCTTCCTGAATCATAATCTCAATTATCTGCAGGGGAAAACAAACATCTGAAACCAACGAGGTAACCAACCTGGTTTATGTTTCGGAATACGTATGTTCGATAATGACGTAATGTTTCCATATAGCATGGAAATGCTATGTATTTTGAAACTGAAATGCAAGTATGATGCAAATATGATGATGCATGCAATATGTTAATACAGGCCCGGGATGCTGGAGAAAGTCGGGTACAAAAAACCATTTCAGCAAAATAAATGCTGAAGACGAAGCCAACTCCGCTGGGGATAAACCGGATATCACAGAATTATTCCAGCAAAATAAATGCTGGAAGAGTAGCATCAACTCCGCTGGGGAATTTGGGAACTTAACCAAACACCTCGTTGAAGTAACACCCTGCTGGGGAATATAACTCTGCTGGGGAATAGCAGATGTGCCAAGTATGATTGGACTTCTCTGGGGATAGCTCACCCGTGCCACTGAAAAACTGGACTTTTGTTGGAGAAAATAGACGGAGTCTTCCTGCGTACTGATGACGATTGGATTTGGAAACTGATGCGCCAACACGGATGGGCCTCACAGTGATCGCCAACATGGATTTGGGTGAAGAATCGGAAGACCGTAACATGACTTCCCGACATTCGTCTCACACTTTAAGATTGACTGAATCTGCTCGAATAGCTCTGAGTAGCTCTGATGATACGGAGAAGAACAATTCCTTCGCTTCTGATATGCCCCGGTCTGTGGGACCTCTATGGGGATAGTCCTCAAAAGGGAATCTGAACATTCGTACCCCGTTGGTCTGATATGAACTGCCCCAGCATTCTGAACTTCGGAGAAATACTTCACACCAAATGCCCCTCGAGTAAAGAATAACTTCTGCGCTCTTAAGATGGCATGCCCCTGATTGCAATGACTTTGCCCCTGATTAGCTGATCTAGAGCAGTACCTCCGATTACGAGAGATTTACCGAATCTCGACCTGATTGCTCCAGAATAACTGACTTCGAATGGCTGACCTGACTAGGGAGTCACTTAATGGCTTGCCCCGGCTTGCGGAGCATTCGGGCACTCTGCATTCTATCCTGACCATACTTTCCACTGTAGGAAACTTTTCTGCTGTCAAGCGCTTACTCGCAAGTAAAACAAGTTGTTCTGCGTAAAAGACATATTAATGCAACGCATATGACAGTTTTGACATCCAATCTGTTCACTGGGAAAAGGGAAAAACAGTTTATAGCATATAATGCGCAAAACATTTATCAACATCAGTACCAACATGGTAAGAGGAACCCTTTCAGGAGTCAGAATCGACGCGACCTTTACCGAAGTATGCTTTCGAAACAACCTGCTTCAATTAGGACTTTTGAAGGTTATAACATGGTCAGGTTCACGGTTTTGAAGGAAAAGATAAAGGCTCAAAGTTTATTTTAACCCACCCATTCTCCTTGATGTTCTCCGATCCTATGTTCAGCTAATTCGACCTTAGCACTCACCTCTCAGAGGCTGAAAGATAGGAGTGATAGTTCGAGAAATTATGATTGTTGGGAGTGACAGCCACTCACCTTTCGTCTTTGACACTTGAGGTCACACGACTCGTATTTCATTTGAGGATTTTTCCATCCTTTCATCTTTTTTCTTTTCATATCCCTAACTTTTGCCTGAACTGACTCTTTTGAGTTCTTTTGGTTTTTTTTTTGAGTCCAGCGGGATGCCCTCATTTTTGCCTAAGTCATTTGTCTTGAAGTTTTGACTTATCGGGCTTTTGATTCTCTTTGCTTTCTTTTTTTTCGAACAAGTCGTGTGACGCTGGTTGTCTGACTCTTTGGGGAATGATGTGACTGTTTCACTCCTAATGCTGAACCATTGTGGTTTCTTAGGCACAACCTCTAGAGGTGTGACTGATCCTCGAACGGACACTTCTTTTGCAACTTGAACGCTCGGTCAAATTAGCTAACACCTACCCTGCCTCAGGTTAAGATTGAGGGTTTTTCATTCGCAGAAAGAACTCCTACTACTAGGCTCAAAGGGGTTGACAAGGGATTATCTTCCTTATAACTCCGGTGTTTAGGGATTTGAAACAATGCTTGTACATCATCAACAGGTTTTATTTCAAAAGCATACAATCAGAAGCTTGCATGTCGTTCATTTTCGTCATCCTCCGCAGATCCTTCTTAACCAAACATTGGACATTTGCAAAAACGATTGGTGAACACGACTGGATTTAATCAAAACATGCATATTTATTTCATTATCATCAATTGAAATGAAAACAACAAGTTTTACGAACAAGATTGCAATTTAAACATGATAGAAACTACAAACGTAAAGAAATGACAAGATAAAACAAAGAAAAATGCCAGCTTCCAAGAACCGGGCTTTCACATCTGTCCTGCTGCTGAACCAGCTATCTTCACAATCAGTTATTAGAGGCAGCCTGCCACTGTTCTGATCTACTTTTAACGGCCCACCCGAATTATAGAACTCCTCTTTGCCCACCATACTCCAGCCTATTCATGGTTTGGCATTGGTTGTTGTGTAATATTGGGTCCTTCCATACCAAAATTAATAGCAGTGCTATCAAGCAAATCTTGCACTTTATGCTTGAAAGCGTGGCAGTTTTCGATATTATGGCCGGGTGCCCCAGAGTGGAATTCACAATGCTCATTAGCGTTATAACTGGGTGGGGGTATCCCTGCCGGAGGAGCCATCGTTCTTTTCTCGACCAATTGTAATCGTAACAAATTCTGAAGAAGCTCAGCGTACGATACTGGCGGCGGATCAAATACCCTTTTCGGCTTCCCGTTCTGAATTCTTCGCTGAGTCGGATGTTGTTGCCCCTGCTGTTGTGGCTGTTGCTGATGTTGCGCGGGGATTGTCACACTTGCAACTTGTTGCGGTTGGTATTGCCTCCATCCCCTATTTCTTCCCCGAGAGCTACATATCGAATTGGCATCTTCCTGTTTTCTACCCCCGAAAGCTTTCTTATTGCTTCCAGCTGAAGCAGACTCTCCCGCTTGAATCTTACCGATTTTTATCCCGTTTTCTATACGCTCCCCCATCAGGATCAACTCGGAGAAGGTACTCATTGAGAAGTTGAGCAGCCGGTCATAGTACATTCCTGAGAATGTCCCTACGAACAAGTCCATCATTTCACGCTCCCCCATAGGAGGTTGTACTCTGGCAGCCAAATCACGCCATCTCTGGGCGTATTCTTTGAAGCTTTCACTGGGCTTCTAAGAGAGGCTTTGCAGCTGAACCCGGTTAGGGGAGAGATCGCTGTTGTATTGGTAATGCTTCACGAAAGCTTCCGCTAGCTCTTTCCAGCTTTTTATCTGTGTTGGCTCTAGGCTCATATACCATTCCAGCGACGGCCCTGACAAGCTGTCCTGGAAGAAATGCATGAGCATCTTTTCGTCGTCTGAATACGCGGACATCCTCCTGTAAAATGAACGAACATGCACCCTAGGGCATGTATCCCCTTTGTACTTACCGAATGACGGCGCTTTGAATTTCAGCGGGACCCTCAACCCTGGGACCAGCCCCATATTTGACATATCCAGCCCAAGAGCATTCTGGTTGGCTAATCCGTTCACTTTCTCTTCTAGCAATCTCATCTGATGGTTGTCACCCCTAGCTCTTTCATAATCCTCATTCTGACCAGAGAACACATCCTCCTGACGATCCTCCCAGCGAGGTACTGCATCGTATCCAACATAATCTGCATCACGGCTCGGACCCGTTTGGAAGTACCTGGGGTCATACCTCAGATTGCCCATCTCTTGAGCGTTGTATGCACCAGTTCTGTATCCAAGATTACCATAACCATAGCCACCAAACCCAGCCTTGGCGCCAGCAGTGCTGCCATACCCCATGTTCACACCATTGAAGCCCTAGTTACCATTGATACCATTCATTCCGACATTCTCAACGCCCCCATTGAAACCCTGGTTGACATTACCCATAAATACCCCAGCAGTGTCTGCATTGGCATTCATATTACCAGTGTTCCCACCTCCACCTACAGGACCAGTTTCTCCAGCATTCAAACCGTTCCCGGGAATAACATCAGCACTTTGACGATTCTCAACTCGGGGAGAAGCAGCAATATTTTTACCACGCGGTGTCCCATTGTTTTCAGCCCGTGCGACTATCGGTTGAACCAGATTCTGCAGCTGCTCTTGTCCTTTGGCGATAGTCTCCATGGTTTGCATGAGCAGGGCCATCCTGTCACGCATCTCTTGCATTTTACTCTGAACGTTGTCCATGATCTTCTTGTGATTAGTTCTAGTAGAGTAACGGTGGATTCGTTGATCTGCAATCCTGAAAGTACCTGGGATGGATGCAGGAGATAAGATACACGGATCACAAACCTGTAATGCAAATATGAGTATGTATGCAAAATGCAATATGTGTCTGTGCATTGGGGAATATTAGTCCCCCATTCTAGTGCTAATACATTTGATACAGGGCAGCACCGTGAACGTTAATGAAATGCAATGATAAATGGTTATGCAAACAATGCAATGCAAGCAGCTGCAACAGGGGATCAAGTGCCCTGAATAAGAAGCCCAAGTCACACCAAGAACAGGTCTCAGACAGACCCTCCAATACTCATCAAACCCTGGTCTCAGACAGACCTCACAAAGAACTCCAGCCTGGTCTCGGATAGACCCAATAATATAACCCACACCTGGTCTCTGACAGACCTAGTAACAGTCCACAAAATATCCACAATCTTGTATCTCATGAGAAATGAACCGGTAGTCTGAAGGTCAAGTTACCTGCATGCCCCAAGTCCCTCTCACAGGTAGATGTCCCTATAACTCGCACAAGGTACGGCATCCTATGCGGTCGTTGGCGTCACAGACTTTCAGGGTTGATGATATGATTCCCAGAAGGAGTGGCATCATCAAATCCTGAAGAGGCCTCACTTAGCCAACTTCCAAATGATCGGTCCCCGGAGTCGACAATCCAACTAACCAACAGCCCACTGCACCCAAAGGGTGAAACAGGAAGTCAACCAGAAGGACCTCGTCCGAGCGTAGATTTCGCGGGAAGCTAGTACATGCAAAGCATGCACACCCCCACTAATCTCTACTCTAATTCTAGGTGCACTCAAGCCCAGGTCCGACTTATCTCTCAATCATAGAACCCCCATCAAACCCACAATACAGCAATGATAATGATAATAAAGTGCTGAAATGTAAATGCAGAAATGTAAATCCATACAAAGCCCACGACGGGAAAACAAGCGCTAGGATTGACTCGCGTAGGGAACCGTTGGATTCCCCAGAAGAGTCGCCAGCTGCTGGGGATGACCCAGGCAGCTAGGAAGAAGATCCAAGGCGAGACTCGCATAGGGAACCATCGCAATCCCCAGCAGAGTCGCCAGCTGTCGCTACTGCGAAAATCGGCGCCGGCAATACAGAAGAGTCGCCACCGTGCGTTATTTATCCCAAAGGAGGGAAAGGAAACGCTCGAAGTAAACCTAACGCAAAGACGGGAAAAGGTATGGTCATTGCAACCAAAACCTGGATTCGGGAGTCGGTTACGCAAGGGGAAGGTATTAGCACCCCTCACGTCCATCGTACTCGATGGGATCCACGCTTGCTTGTTTGGACGGATTACACTTCTATCTAAACTAAAGGATGAGGTCTGAAAAGAAAAGAAAACATGACTCGGTAAAGCATCGCACTTTATGCCTACGTATTCCCGCCTGGAACGAGAAATCAGAGTCAACGTAGTTCGCCTAACTACGGGGGAGGATGGGTGAAGGTTGCTCGCTAGGATATCGCATCCTATGCCTACGTACTTCCACACAGCATGGAAGATCAGAGCAAACGTAGTTCGGGCTACGCGCGACACAAGCTGTTCAAGTGTCTTTTATGAAAAATCTCACCTTAAACAAGGGTTTTCTTATTGCAAAAAGGTTTGTGTTTGTTCAAATATTTTGACGGAAGAAGTGAATTGATTGTTGTTATAACCTTTATTAATATTTTTCTGTCGTTCTGAAGAAAGAAGAGATGACACTCTAAAAAACTCCTAGGGTTACAAAAAGGGATAAAAAATCTACCCTAATGTTATCATACATAGGTTAGCTCCTAATGTCTATCACATTCTCCCTTGAACAAGGAAGAATGGAAGTCCTACGGGAAAGGAAAACGAAAGGAAGAAACGGAAATACAAGTAATAACCGCATACAAGTGAACATGAATATAGCAATGGTAAATGCAATGCAAAGGAGGGAGGAAGGTCCGTCTCAACCTCAAGCCCATTCATGGATGGAATAAGAAAATATCAAGTGATCATATGCAAAGAATCGAGTGAAAACTCCGAATGAAACGCGTAATCCACTATTTGGAATCGCAACGTGCTATCATGCAAACAAGTCGATAATTGGGCAAGCTACACATACAAATAACAGCCACCTAAGGGGTCTTCAAATACCTCTAACCTATCTATAATAAGAAATATAAACCACGGCGTTCATCATGCAAACACAAAGCGGCCGTTGGAGCCTTAACAAAAATAAAGTCCGTTCGGAAGTCCAAATTACAAGTTCGAATACAAAACATAAGAAAAATAGCAAAAGGTGATAAAAAAATAAAATAAAAATCTCCCATTACCTACATCAATCCACAAACTAGGGGTGAGAGATACCACCAAAATATCCAAAGATAAATGGTCAAACAAGATGAAAACATTGCAAGATATCTCATGTATACCAAAGGAAAGATTAAAGTGGAGCATGTTAAAGAAAGCATCCAAAACCAATTAAAATGGTACTATAAAATTCCCACAAAAATATATCACAATACCTCAACGTGTGTATGAGATCCCTGCAAAAGGATTGACATTTAAATTGTGTTTTGATAGGTCAAAGAAATTCAACAAAATGATAGCACCAGCATTGGCCTTTTTATAACGACCCAAATGTAAAAATTCCAAAGACAGTGTCAAAAAATGTTAAAATTATAATTCCAGTTTTATTAAATCCTAAACATCTTAAAGATTCAGCACAAAAAAATGGGGATCAAAAAGACTAATTTTCCTATTTTTTATGATTATTTGAAGTCAGCATATAAAACAGAAAAAATAAAAGAAGCATGGCAATAGGAAAATAAAAGAAAATAACATGAATAAATAAAAGTGGCATGAGGCTTATGTGGCCGATTGCGTGGCGCAGTGAGAGGCGTTGGATGAATGGAAGAAACCTTGACTTGGAAATGCATCTGACGGTGTTAACACCTTCTTCTCCAAATCAAATTTTTCAACTTTGTGAATAGTAACCCGCAGCTCCATGAACATGAGTTTTTTTGCTACTTTGAAGCATCATAACTCCATCAATAATTATCCGTTTCGCACAAAATTTTAGTCAAACTTGAAGGAAAAAAATCAAGAAATCCAAATATGGTCTTAGATTTTCTTGAAACTCTCTCTAACTCCCAAAACGTGGCACCTCAAGAAAAACTCAAGAACCAAAAATTGTCATAAAACCCATCTTTTTTGTACTAGAATCCATGTAGGAGATGAGAGCAATGTAATGCAACAACAATAATGCAAGAAAGACTCATAAATCATGAGTTATGTCGAATTCTTTATACCTCCGAAAAATGGCTTATGGAGCTTCACTCAATCACCAATTCTTTGAGAAAATGATGTGGACACGTCCTATAATTGATGAGGAAGGTGTTTGGATGGAAAGAAAGGAGTGAATTGATGGAAAACAAAAAATCAATTTTCACTTGGAGCTCACTTTAATGGAGTTGTGTAGCTTGGTTCATGCATCAATTATGGCCAAAAAAGTGTTGAATCAATTGTAAGAATGATAAGGAATGTATTTGCAAGGGTGGAATGAACCAAAAGTGGGAGAAAAATGGAATTGAAATTTTGAGTTTTCAAGTGTAGAAAAATGTGGGGAAAATGGAAAAATGGTGAAGAGAAAAATGAAGATTCAATATAATTTGCAAATGGAGAAAATGGATTCAACATCAACTATCACCAACCCTTACTCTTAATAATCTCAATCCAATATATAGGAGAGCATGGAAAGATCTAGAGTCTTCTAGATCAATCTAGGATGATTCTAGAAACTTCATGAATTTCTCATGATATGGTATTTTGATGTTTCATGATATCTCACTTCAATCCACTAACAGCCCCTTAACCACCTTTTAAAATCTCTTTTCATGACAAATTGGAGTGATATGAGTGAAAAACAAGGGATTCCTTTGCCTTATGTTGAGTTTCTCACATGTACCTTATTGTGCAAGTAATGGAATTACAAAGCAAGTCCATTTTTTAACCCTCAAATCAAAATTGTGGCTGAACCAAAGTCTTTAAAATGTTGTTTAGACTCAATTTGATATATCATATGCCCCATTTTGGATTTGTAGATTGCCCATACCAATTTTCAATTTGAACTTTTTCAAGTTATATGCCATTTTTAAGCCATTTTCACGACCTTTTGTCAATTCTTGCTACAAGCTTTTCCAACATGCCATGACCTCTTTTTTAGACTTAAAATTCCATTTTGAGCAACTTTGATGTTGTGAAGTTTTTCATTTGAAGCTTCCTTGTATGAGTTTTAGGCATACGCTAAGAATGACATATAATTCCACTTTCCCAAAATACCCCTGACTTGCACAAACTATAACTTGAGCTTCACAAATCAGATGAAGGCATACCATACCTTTTTGGAAATGGGAGATCATGAAGAACAACCCTTATGTTTTCCAATAATTCATTTGAAAACTCCTTGAAGGTCAAAAGTTGCTTGGATGACAGACAACTTTCACAGACAAATTTTAGTGTCCTCAGATGACCTGTAACTTGCAAGAACTATAACTTGAGTTCTATAAATCACCTTGATGACTTCCACCACTCAAATTAAAGCTATGAAGATACTCTACAAGTTTCATGTGGACCAGAAGTTCATATGAAGCTTGCATTTTGATTTACACTGCCTTGAAGTTTGACCTAAATCAGGGGATTTTACAGTGAAACCCTAATTTGGTAACTCCTCTTCTCCTTGACTCCTGTTGATTTTTATTTGGCACAACACCACATCCATATCCATATAGAAAATAATGAATCCCACATTCTTCAAATGATCCTTGATACCTTTCAAAACAAGTCTTTGACCTAGGGTTGACCTAGTGTTGACCCAGATAAAACCCTAGTTGACTGACTTCAACTGAGGCTCTTGCAATAATTCCAATGACTTGGTTACTCCTCAAAAATGATCATCTAGGCTCTTCATAACATCCATACACACCTCATGCTCTTGGCTCACAGCTCATGCTTCCTCTGATAATCCCCAAATAACCTCAAGATAGGAGAGAATCCACTGAGTGATCTGAGTAATCTTGAATATGAATGAAACCCCTTGAACATACCTCTTGAGACAAGAATAACACTTGATCCCCTGATTAAGATATCTTGCTTATGCTATGCAATGCAGATGAATACACTATGTACGTGATGACAATGCAAATGACTATGCAATTGAAACATAAACCTAGGTTAGAAAAGGTTGGGCAAATTTTGGGGTGCAACAGTGAGCCTGCAACTTCTTCTTCTTTTAACTCTTGTTTTCTCTGCCTCTTATGTTTTGCATAGAGATCTAGCATTGGTTCACGGTTTAGAAATCCTTCTGGAAGTGGAATTCCTTGTTCTATACATGATCCAACAAATTTGATCAGAACTTCCTTTGGTTCTTCTGCATAAAACGTTGGAAAGTTTTCTACCAGAATTCTTCGTTTGCTTACTTCTACTGTATTGAGTTTGTCAGGAGCAGAAGTAAGTTCATCTATTACTTTTAGCCTCTGTAAACTTTTAGCATTCAGAACTTTTCCAAGAATGGATGTAAGTTCTTCTTTCAATCTAACCACATGCAGATTTTCCAACAGACCATTCTCTGTCAGGATGTCTGAAATCAACCTTCCATAAGGGATCCAATTTCTACCCTTTGTATGTTTTGTCTTCATGTCTTCTCTAGATGCCTTGACATGATTCCAAAGATGAGAGAAGAGCAGATGAGGGAGATCTACCTTTTTGCTCTGACTAAGGCAGAACATGAAGTAAAGTTGATCATTGTTGACATAATCTGGTGAATTTGTAGACTTTCTGTGTTGAATGCAACCCATGAAGATTTTAGCCTAGATCTTGTAATTGGGTTTCAGATCTTTGAACTTGTTAGAGGGTTCTCCATAAGCAATTACCTCTTCATAAACAGCGTTCATGTTGACACGTCCAGTCAGATGAGAAACTCCATCAGTTTCCTCATATCCAATGAGTTTCCTTATTAGATCTTCTGTAATCACAATTTCTTTTCCCAAAACAGATGACACAATGAACTTGGGATAAGCATGAGCATGAATCCAGAACTTTTTCACTAAAACTGGATAAACTGGCCCAAACAGTCTATCAAAGTACTTTGTCCATCCTTGAGCATCAATGATGGAACACAGATTAAATCCATTTTCAGCCAGAGAAGCAAAATCCACCAATGATTCACACAACACTTCCAATTTCTCAACAGGTGTGAGATTCGTTCTAACAGGTTCCTTGAAAGGAACAACACCCAGATTGGAAGAAGATACAACTGCCATTCTTAATTGAAACTATGTTGAGGTTGAAGATGAAGTAGCCATTGAAGAGGGTTTTGGGTGACAAACACTTTTGGGTTTAGGGTTTAGATGAAAGCAGAAGAGCAAGCAGAAATGCATATAAGTGTTTATGAGAGTGAAATGTTGAGATTTGTGGAATTTATAGAGAAAATTTAAGGCACACAAAAGGTCACACATTCAGCACGTTCTCATTTAACATTTAATAGCATTTAATGAAAAGAATATAATCATTTCAAAGCATTAATGATTCTGACAATTGAGGGGAAAACGAGAAACCAACTATTCAAACAATACCTCAAACGTCTATTCAGTATTGTGTGTTCCACCTTCTCAGATCTAGAGTGATATGTGTTTACTTGCATGTGCTTCTGAAAACTCTTTGAGAAATGAAATGTTAGCCAACGTTCAGATCCTCTGAGACTTGTTAGTTCAGATACACACAGAATTAATAATTTAAGAGATTAAATGAAATACAGATGAAATACTTCAGAGTTTAAACATTTTGCATCTAAGAAAGTTGCTTCTGATAAATATTATTCTGGACAGGATTCCATACCAATATTTTTCAGAATAAACTTAAACCTATCTTCAGCAAGGGGTTTTGTGAAAATATCAGCTCATTGATGATCTGTATCAACAAAGTCTAATTTTATAATACCCTTCTGAACAGTCTCTGATGAAGTGATGTTTAATTTCTATATGCTTAGCTTTAGAGTGTAAAATTGGATTTTTAGACAAGCATATAGCAGAAGTATTATCACAGAATATAGAAATATTACTCTCAAAGATCTGATAGTCTTCTAGCTGACTTTTCATCCAGAGCATATGCGTGCTACATCCAGCAGCAGCAATATATTCTGCTTCTGTAGTTGATAGAGCAATTGTAGGTTGTTTCTTGCTGTACCAGGAGATTAAATTACTTCCTAGAAATTGACAACTTCCAGAAGTACTTTTTCTTTCAACTCTGTCTCCAGCGTAATCAGCATCACAGAATCCAACTAGTTTAAATTCATCAGATTTTCTATAACACAAACCCATACTAGAAGTACCTTTCAGATACCTTTAAATTCATCAGATTTGTGTGTAAGATTCCAATCAGATCCCAGATAAGCACACTTAACAGCTGTTAAAAGGATTCTAAGGTATCTGAAAGGTACTTCTAGTATGGGTTTGTGTTACATAAAATTTGATGAGTTTAAACTAGTTGGATTCTGTGATGCTGATTACGCTGGAGACAGAGTTGAAAGAAAAAGTACTTATGGAAGTTGCCAATTTCTAGGAAGTAATTTAATCTCCTGGTACAGCAAGAAACAACCTACAATTGCTATATCAACTACAGAAGCAGAATATATTGTTCCTGCTGGATGTAGCACACCGATGCTCTGGATGAAAAGTCAGCTAGAAGACTATCAGATCTTTGAGAGTAATATTTCTATATTCTGTGATAATACTTCTGCTATATGCTTGTCTAAAAATCCAATTCTACACTTTAAAGCTAAGCATATAGAAATTAAACATCACTTCATCAGAGACTATGTTTAGAAGGGTATTATAAAATTAGACTTTATTGATACAGATCATCAATGGGCTGATATTTTCACAAAACCCCTTGCTGAAGATAGGTTTAAGTTTATTCTGAAAAATATTGGTATGAAATTCTGTTCAGAATAGTATTTATCAGAAGCAACTTTCTCAGATGCAAAATGTTTAAACTCTGAAGTATTCATTTGTCTTTCATTTAATTTCTTGAATTATTATTTCTGTGTGTATCTGAACTAACCAATCTCAGAGGATCTGAACGTTGGTTAACGTTTCATTTCTCAAAGAGTTTTCAAAAGCACATGCAATCAAACACGTGTAACTCAGAATCTGAAAAGATGGAGTGCACAATACTGAAGAGACGTTTAAGGTACTGTTTGAATAGTTGGTTTCTCGTTTTCCCCCCAATTGTCAGAATCATTAATGCTTTGAAATGATTATATTCTTTTTATTAAATGCCATTAAATGTTAAATGAGAACGTGCTGAATGTGTGACCTTTTGTGTGCCCTAAAATTTTTATCTCTATAAATTCCACAAATCTCAACATTTTACACTTTTCACTCTCACAAACACTTATATGCATTTTTACTTGTTCTACTGCTTTCATCTAAACCCTAAACCCAAATCTGTTTGTAACCCTAAACCTTCAACCATGGCTACTTCATCTTCAACCTCAGCTCAGTTTCAATCAACAATGGCAGCTGTATCATCTTCTAATCTGGGTGTTGTTCCTTTCAAGGAACCTGTTAGAACGAATCTCACACCTGTTGAGAAACTTGAAGTGTTGTGTGAATCTCTGGTGGATTTTTCTTCTCTGGCTGAAAATGGATTTAATCTGCGTTCCATCATTGATGCTCAAGGATGGACAAAGTACTTTGGTAGACTGTTTGGGTCAGTTTATCCAATTTTAGTAAAAGAGTTCTGGATTCATGCTCATGCTTATCCCAAGTTCATTGTGTCATCTGTTCTGGGAAAAGAAATTGTGATTACAGAAGATCTTATAAGGAAACTCATTGGATATGAGAAAACTGATGGAGTTTCTCATCTAACTGGACGTGTCAACATGAACGTTGTTTATAAAGTGGTGATTGCTTCTAGAGAACCCTCTAACAAGTTCAAAGATCTGAAACCCATTTACAAGATCTGGGCTAAAATCTTCATGGGTTGCATCCATCATAGAAAGTCTACCAACTCTCCTGACTATGTGAACAATGACCAACTTTACTTCATGTTCTGCCTTAGTCAGAGCAAAAAGGTAGATCTGCCTCATCTGCTCTTCTCTCATCTTTGGAATCATGTCAAGGCATCTAGAGAAGACATGAAGACAAAACATACAAAGGGTAGAAATTGGATCCCTTGTGGAAGGTTGATTTCAGACATTCTGACAAAGAATGGTCTGGTGGAGCATCTGCATGTGGCTGGATTGAAAGAAGAACTTACATCCATTCTTGGAAAAGTTCTGAATGCTAAAAGTTTACAGAGGCTAAAAGTAATAGACGAACTTACTTCTGCTCCTGACAAACTCAATACAGAAGAAGTAAGCAAACGAAGAATTCTGGTAGATAACTTTCCAACATTTTATGCAGAAGAACCAAAGGAAGTTCTGATCAAATTTGTTGGATCATGTATGGAACAAGGAATTCCACTTCCAGAAGGATTTCTAAACGTGAACCAATGCCAGATCTCTATGCAGAACATAAGAGGCAGAGAAAATAAGATTTAGAAGAAGAAGAAGTTGCATGCTCACCTCAGAAGAAGCAGAAAACTTCTGAAGAACCTCAGAAGAAGTAGAAAACTTCTGAAGAACCTCAGAAGAAGAAGAAAAGAAAAGCTTCTGGAGAAGCTCCTTTTGCACCTCTCAAACGCATCAAGATAAGAGGCACTAAAACATCCTTACCTATTATTTCTGAAATTGCAATAGAATCATCAATAATTAGTTATATTCCTGAACCCCCTTCCTCTCAAACTCAAACCATTCCTGTACCATCTCAATCTTTTGTATAACCATCTCCATCTTCTAAACAAACTGCATCTGACACTACACCATTACAATCATCTGAACCACTAACCTCAAAAATCTGAACAACCAAAATCCTCTGAACCAAAACTATCTGAACCTCAAAATCAAACACCACGAGCAAAACTAACTCCAAAACAACCAGAACAACAACAAGAACCTCAACCAGAAATTCCTCAATCTGAAATTCCTGAACCAGAAACTATCCAACTCTCTGAACCTTTCATATCTGATTCAGAAATTCTGGATATCCAACCCCTCAAAACACTCTTTGACGTTTCTTCCACTTCATGTCATTCAACTGAATCATCTGATTCTTCTGAATCTGATGTTCACCCAGATGTAAGTTCACCCTTATCTCTTCGTGGCTATGAACCAAAATCATCTGATTTTGTTTCATTTGCATCCTTGAAACCTTTACCATCTGATCCATTTCCCTTTGGTTTACAACTCAAACACTTTGTGATCAAACCAAGAAATTTTGTCTTCATTCCATACTCTTTTAATCCCATAACTATCATTCCATCCATACGCAGAATAAAACCATTATTTCATCTCATGCCTGCTCAATCAAAACCACCATATCCTCGTCCTCTGTTCATTATTCCAACATTTACCATACCACTCCCACCAGTTCAATCCAAGCCATTCATTCTGGAAGCCTTTCTTAAACCTAAACCAAGGCTAAATGTTGATATTTTATTTGATAATTTTATGAAAGAAATAAGGATGAGTTTAGACTCTGTGAAGAAGAGATGCCTTTCAACCATGAATTCAGATGAATCTGATGCTATTTAGGATATCTTCATGTCCAGATTCAACATTGTTGCTTCAAATCTGAAGAGTGTTTGCTCTGATGATGCAAAGATCAGATTTGCTGAGACTGCCAGAACCATGCTATGGAATATGAAAAGATCTCCAACTTTGCTTCTTGAGGATGTACCTTCAACTTCTAGAGTGTCTGCTACTTCTGAGACTCTTGAAGGATATGCTTCTGAAGTCATTCTGGAAGACATTCCTTTAGCTCTGATGATTATGGACAAATCATCTAAATCTGTGATTCCAGAATCTGCAACTACAATGGATATTGACTCTGCTCCTACACCTACATCAGAATCTGCTCCATCTACTTCTTTTGAGATTAAGAAAGAGAACCCAGATTTAGAAGATAAGATTGTTGTACTGGAAGCTGGTCAATCTGAGATAAAGTCCTGGATGGCAAGACAAGATCAGGAGACTGAAAACATTGAGAAATAGATGTCCAAGCAAGAATAATCTTCTTCTGAGATCACCCACCTTCTGAAGATGCTTCTTTCCAAACAATCTTAGATTTATGTTTTCTTTATCTGATGTTTGAGCACTTGTTTTGAATTTCTCATCTGATGTTTTCGTATTTGCATATTTGAATGAACGAATCTGAATGTTTTCTCTATATGATTATATCTTTTCTCTCTGTTTCCTTTTATTTATCTTTAAAAGTTTTCTTTTTGATTATGACAAAAAGGGGGAGAAAATGAAATTCTGACTGTTCAAATAAACTTTACCTGAATGGAATTCAGACATATCTAATCACAACTAACATGAATTTTTAGTATTTCAGAACTATAATGATAAATCTGACAAAATTCATTAAAGTAACTCTGAGATCCCTAGATCAAGTTTTAACCAATCAGGCTCTGACTCTGAAACGTTCATCCAAATCAAGCTCTAATTTTGAACATTCAGGCTCTAATTCTGAAAAGAATATTCATGCAAAAAGGGAAGTTTCTATTCTTTCTTAGTATTCAATTCAGGGGGAGATTCATAATCTCAAGGGGAGTTATATTTATCTCTTTATTGAACAAAATTTCCTATGTTTTTGTCATCATCAAAAAGGGGGAGATTGTTAGAACACAGATTGGTTCTTAGTTATATCTTTATGTTTTGATGATAACACTTATGAAATTTTGTATTAAGAAATTATATACTCTAAATTTGTTCAAGTATTTTTGCTGCAGATATTAAACTTAATATTCCTCTGAAAGCAAAAATGGATCTGAACGTTAAACTACGCAAGGCTCTGAGCGTCAGAAGTATCTAATTAGAAGACTCTGAGCGCTGCCTACAGAAGGATCTGAAGCAGAAGCTACAGAAGCATCTGAAGCGTAGACTGAAGACTTTGTATGAAGAGTTTCAGGCATTGTTTTTCAGAAGACTCTGATAGTATTGTTCGTTGCATGTACTGAGGATCTGATCTCCAAACTCTACTCTGATTTATTTCACGCTGAAGCACACTTGCTGCAACATTCTGATACAGCAAACTCTGATGACATCAAGACTCTAATCAGTCAAGACTCTGATGTTGATTGCTGAGAAATAGAAACTTATTGAAGAAGATTATTCAAAGTTATATCTGTTGGTTATGCCAAACGACTTTTCCTCTTTCATGCTAGACACAAGAACTCAGGCAAAAAGGATTTCTCTGAATGTTCTACTTCTAGGAAAGGTCAAGAGATGTGAAGACAAAAAGCTACAGCTACTTTGCAGTACACGGTTTTCAAGCTTGCAACGTCTTGGACTTCTTTGTCTATATAAGCAAGCCTTCAACAACTTTCTTCAGTTGAAGTATTTTGACAAATTCATTGAAAACTCTCTCATAGCTCTCATACAAATTATTATTCTTTGTTGAATAGTTTTTATACGTTCTTAAACTTAAGTGTAAATCACAGTTGTGATATAGCTTTCATAGAAGCATTTAAAACACTTGTTTAGTTTACATTTGATTGTAAAAGTTCCTTGAGAAGACCAAATAGTGGTCAGTAGTTCTTGAGAAGACTAAGACAGTTGTTCTTAGTGTTTGATATTGTAATCAGTTTGATTATAATGGATTAAGTCCTTGTGGAGAAAGACAAATCACTCTTGATAAGGTGGACTGCATTAGTTGAGTTCAACGAATTAGGATAAAAATCATTGTGTTTTTATTGCCATAATATTTTCTAAATCCTTATTCAAGAGAATCGGGTGACAAGAGAATTATTAATTAATTTAAATATAAATATTTAAATTAGTGAATAATTAACATATTTTTTAGCATTTTCAATATTACAAAAATAAAAGTAACAAATTTTTTATATTTTTAAATATAATTGACAAATTGATAAAAGAAAATGACAAAAAAAATTAACAAGAAATAAATAATTAAAAAAGATATTTTTGGTTTTTAATATATTCAAAAAAATGTAAAAATAAATCAAATATTAAAGTAGAAATAAAAATTAAAACGTGCAGTGTATACATAGTTAGTTATGAATGTAAATAACTTTAAAAAATGTAAAAGGTATATAACTATGGAAATTAAAACGTGTAGTGTATATATAGTTAATTATAAAACTTAAAACTTTTTATAATACATATATAACAACTTAAAGCATATAATGTGGTTAATGAATCCTTAGATCTAAAAGGGATTAAAACTAAACAAATTGTTAACAATTATACTAAATTAAAAAACAAGTTTATTAAATAAATTAAAGAAAACAATAATTTGACAGTAAGTAATAAAACTGGCGGTGTACCTTTCTTCACACTTGGCAAAAGACTAAAACAAACCAAACTCTGTTTCCAGGATGTATCTTCCACGTTAAAATTAATAATAAGCAAGAGAAAAGCACTTCTTCTTCAACTTAAAAAAAAAACTCCTTAGAATTAAACCCAAAAGTCTGTTCCAAAAGCACACATCAAAATAAGCTCTCACAAATGCAACTCCAAGAGTTTCCTTCCCGTCTTTCTCTCACACCGTCATTTCCTCACCATTTCCTTTCAAATCGACATCGCTCTCTTGTCCTCTCTCTCGATTTCGATTTGTTCTTCCTCGTTCAGGTGCGTTCGCTGCTTCAGGTTCTGATGATATGCGGTGACCTCTCCTTCTTTGCGACCAGTGATCAAGATCGACTCAGTTTTGGATTTAGGTTAGCGTTTGGGTTTCGCCTTAATCCTCTTCTTCTTATTTCAGTTTCGCGTTCAAGATTCGCAGAATGTTTTTCAGTTGTTGTTGGAATATGAGTGGTAGATGTTTTTTTTGTGTGATTGGAAGTAGGTTCGTGAAGATGATGACGCCGATAAGATTGTTAGGTGAAGAAGAAGTTATAAAGGTGGATGATTGAAGAATAGCTGCGGAGAATCTTTTTTGAGTTCTGAAGGAAGGTCAGTGAAGTATTGTTGTCTCTGAGAAAGGGAAATGGAGAGGGGTTTCAGTTTAGTGGTGAGGAAGAAATTGAGGTCTTGAAAGCGATGATGGTTTGGTGACCAAGCGAAGGGATTGTGTGTGTGGAGTGATAAGGTTGCCTCCAGTTTTTGAATGGAGCCTCTCAAGTTTGAGCTCTTTTCTCGGTTGAAAACCGCAGGATCCCCCCGCTCTGTTCTTCTTTTTCTTTTAAAACTATTCTGAACTTTTTCTGCTGATAGGTCCCTCTCAATGTTCAATATGTTTGGAGCTTAAGGGTTCATAACAGCATTGCCTCGATGTTGGCAGGTTTTGCAGGTTCTTATTTTGATGAGAATGGTTTAACATGGTAGCAGGATTGACATCGGTGTGGCTTGAGAATAGTAGGCTGGTGGTTGTGCTGGTACAAAGAGCAGATAATTGGCATGTAGCAGCAAGGTCTGATGTTGGTGCAAGGGTGCAGAGGTACAGGGGTCTATGTTGTTTGGATGTTAGTGTTTATGCTTGGGATAGTACATGCAGCAGGTAGCAGAGGTTTTGGATTATAGGATGATAGCAGGGATTGCTTTTGTTTATGAAAAAAAAAAATTTGGACAGCAGAACTTTCACACATTTGGGAAGATTTCTGGTCAAAGATTTTATTAAAAAAAGAAAATCTGAACCTAAATGAAAAGCCTTAAAACAAATTAAATAAAGAATTAATTAAATAATGAGAATAAATAAATTTAAAATAAAAACTAATTTAAAACTAGAAGAATAAATAATAATCAAGAAAATTCTAATTTAAAGTTATAAATTCAACAGAAAAACTAATTACATAAGTAAAAACAATTAACTTAAATTAAATGTGATTAAAGACTAAATGAAATTTAATTACCTAATGTTAATTTTAAAACAACTAATTAAAGGACTAACAAATAAGTTATTATAACAATTGAAATTAATAAAATTAAATTAATCAATCTAAATTAAATTAATTCTAAATCAATTAACTAAGAAGTAAATAAATAATTGAAAAGACGAAATAAAATCTTAATTCCCTAATGAAACTAAATTGATTCTAAACTGGTTAAAAGATTAATTACTAAAAGCAAATAAAATAAATAAAAGTGAAATGAAAGTCGGGAATCGAGACTCGAAAAAGAAAAACGACCGCGTCAAAAATACCAGCGTAGAATGAACCACCCGGAAAATACAACGTTTCATCCTATTCTTGAAATAAATTTTATCTATTGAAACAGTTTAAACTGTCCATAATGCGACCAAATCTATCGTAATTACAATAAGTTTATTCCAGCTGATAAATTGGATATTATGAAAAATGCGAAATGATTGACATAAAATGATATGTAAAAAAAAAAGATCATCGAATCTGAGGGTAAAATTTGGGGTATGACACAATCTTGGCACCCCTTTGCAAAATCTGTGCAATCCTTGAGCATGCTTGGCCAATACACACCTTGTCAAAATAATAGCCATTTCATTTTGTGGCCAGTTTGGTGAGCCATGCATGTCCCACTATGGACTTCCAAAATTGCTAAATACGCGTCTGCATCCCCCAAACACTTGAGCAACACCCCCTCTGGCGTCTTTTTCCACAACTCATTCCCCATTAAGACGTAACTTAAAGCTCTGTACTTAATCTTTCTATCAATCCTCCCCACTGGATTTTTCAAATACTCGACGATTGATTTTCTCCAGTCTGACAGTGAAAGATTGCTGATAGTGAAGATTTCACAATTTCCCAAACTTTCAACTACATTTTCTGTCTGGATGTCTGCCCCGCCGGCTTATGACAAGTCTGATGCCGATGGCAGTACCTTAGATACCACCTTCTCCTTAACTTCAATGAAGTCTCTCAGTTTTCCTGCTGATACTTTGTATCCATAGACGATTTGCGCTAAATCATTGGCCTCTTGATTTTCTATCCTGGGCACGTGTGTAACGCTAACAACCTCGAAGCATTCCAAAAGTCGTTTTGCCATCGTGAAGTATACTACGAGGTGTTCCTTGACACACTTATAGTCTCTCGTGATCTATTTAATCACCAGTTCAGAGCCTCCTTTTATTTCGGCTCTCTTGGCACCTAGATCCTTAAGGATCGTGAGGCCAGTGATCAAGGCTTTATATTCTGCCTCATTGTTAGAACATTTTTTGTCGATCCTACATTTGAATCTAGTAGGATAGCCGTGCGGGGATATTATCAAAATCCCAATACATGTTCCATTCTTATGACTTGATCCATCAAAATATAACTTCCAAAGATCCACGTCGACCATCCACAGCGATGATTTAACCACTGTATGGTCGACGATAAAGTCTGCCACTATTTGTCCTTTAATTGCCCTTAGAGGGACGTACGTCAAAATGAATTCAGTTAGCGCTAGTGCCCACTTCTCAATTCGACTATGCATAATGGGTTTAGACAACATATGCTTAATAATATCAAAATGCGACGATACATAAACCTCAACTAGTTTAATATATTATTTTAATTTCATACATGAGAAGTACAAGCATAGGCACAACTTTTTGATCATGGTATACCTAGTCTTAACATCGATTAACATTCGAATTAGGTAATAAATGGGTCTTTCAACGCCACAATCATCCTCTTGCGCTAACATGCTTCTTATAGTTGCGTCTGACACAATGATGTACAACTTCATGTTTTTATTCATACTAGGTGGCAATAAAATAGGAGGCCTCGTGAGGTATTCTTTCATAGTGTCGAAAGCCTCTTGCTTCTCTTGTCTTCAATGAAAGTAACTTTCTCTCTTGGCCTTGAGCAGTGGCGAGAACACCTTCATCTTGCCACTTAGATTTGATATAAATGTTCTTAAAAAGTTTATCTTCCCCAACAAAGACTGGAGTTGTTTCTTCGTCGAAGGAGGCTTGAGATCCAATATTGCCTTGGTTTTGTACACAAAAATCACACTTTAGTGTATTCATTTTTAATCCATATTTCTTCATTCTCTCAAATGAACATTGAAGGTGGTCTAAGTGACCATCCTCTGATGAAGATTTTATGACAAAGTCGTCAATGTACACCTACATAAATTTATCAATAAAATCATAAAATATAGTATTCATGGCTCTTTGATAAGTTGCCCGGCATTTTTCAAACTAAATAGCATCACAATCCATTCGTACGTTCCTAAGGCCCCAGGGCATCGGAACACCGTTTTGGGAACATCATCTTCGGCTATGAGGATTTGGTTATAACCAAAGTACCCATCGAGCATACTCAAATACTCAAAACTCGCGGCTGAATCGACCAGCATTTCTGCCATAGGCATCAAGTACTCATCTTTAGGGGTTGCGTTATTCAGTTCTCTGAAATCTATACATACCCTTAAAGTCCCATTTTTCTTTATAACTGGAACTATGTTTTCTAACCATTCGACGTACCTTGCAGTTCTGATGAACCGGCTTTTGAGCAGTCTCTCAATCTCCTGCTTGATCTTCAAAGTGATTTCTGGAGCGAAATGTTGTAGCTGCTATTTTACTGGCCTTTTTCCTGGCTGAACCGGTAGTTGGTGTTCCACTACATTCTGACTTAAACCAGGCATTTCGCTGTAATCCCAGGCAAATAAATATTTGTACTCCTTCAATACCTCAATCAGCTTGACCATCATCTTTGACCCAATCTTAGCGCTTACATACATAAGTCTCTTCAGTATCCCATCACCCAAGTCGACCTCTTCGAGTGGGTCATGCGTCTGCATTCTTTGCAGCTTAATTGATGGGATTTTATCAAACCCCAAAGGCTCATTGTCATAAATGCAATCAAGCCTCCGGCTTTCCAAATCTGTTGTCTGACCTTGTCGGCCAATTACTTGCGTAATGTTGTCGATATCCCCAGCCATGTTATGTTGCTTTCCCGCTTCTAGTGCCGACTTTTGCTTATTTTTAGCCAAATATGCCAAAATTCAAGTCAAAATCTATGACTCGGTAGTCATTTTCATCAATTATAGGCCACCTTGTGGGTGGAAGTTCTTCTATGGGCTCCATTGTAGCGTCAGCGGCATCCCAAACAAACCTGTAGTCAGGATCCAAGTTCAGGATGCGACCCATGTTGACAAAAGTATAAGATCCTGATTCATCGTCACAAGGTGCCACATTTGCTAGGTGTTGGTCAAAAGATTTCTTTGTACCCTTTTCTTCCTCCATCCTGTAATAACTCTGGTCAGCTTCAATATTCACAATGACGTCGTCTTTCCTCCAAATGTTTAACCTTTGATGTAGAGTTGAAGGAACTGCCCCTATCCCACGGATCCATTCTCGACCCAATAAGAGGTTAAAATTTTCCTTCGAGTTTATGACCATGAAGAGCATTGATGGGGTAGTGGTACCTACAAATATATTAACTTTGACCACTCCCGAAATGTTGCTGGTCTTCCCTTCATAATTGGATAGAACCATGTTGTGTTGTCTGAGATCAGCTTCAGTTTTTCCAATCTTTTTGAACAATGAATGGGGCATTAAATTGACAGCTGCCCCTCCATCCGTGAACACCTTGTTGACGGCCACTTTGTTGACCTTCGCTTTTATGAATAATGTCTTTAAGTGGTACATCATTCCAGGACTAGGTCTTTCAAACATAGTTGTTCATTCTTCCACCACACCATTATTTATCACGTAGTAGCATAATAACTTGTCTTTTGTAGTCTCATCTGTCAAGAAATCTTCTTCTGCTTCAGAGACTTCCAACACCTTATCATATTTTGCCGACAATATCGACACGATGGCACAGTTCACAACGAAGTCTTCACCATATGTATCATCATTGGTGTCATCATACATGTCTTCGTCAAATCGTCTTCCGGAGATGGGGTATATTCCTCATCCGACTGGGGAATGTACTCTGGTTCTTCTTCATCTGACTGGGGAGTATACTCCAGTTCTTTCTTATTTTCACCTCCAGATGTGTACTTCGAACTCTGGGTTGACACCACCCCTTCTCTCCTAAAGTCTCGACAGTCACTGTCGTTGTCTGGTTTGTCACAATTTTCTCCTTCTCAACCCACCTTGCATTTTCAGACTAAAAGATCCCACAGGTTTCAGGAGCGAAGTTGAAGCCTTTCTTGCAGCCTTTTTGTTTCGTTGGTATCGCCTCTAATGGGTCTTTGTCGTAGGATTCTTACCTCTGTAGTTGGGGGAAACCACATAACCTATGGGCTCAATACCCTTGTTCGAGGCCTTTGCCCCCTTCTCCAGCTCTAATACCTTCCACTTAGGCCGTTTGCTCCCTTGTTGCCTCACATGCGCCACCCACTTATCTTGTGGGTTATTTGATGGTGGCACAAAAGTCTTGGGCCGCGCTGGCTGTAACAGCTTCTTATACTCTTTGTTCTGTCGTGGAGCCCCGTTCTTGTCGAACACCAACCTAGGGTCTGGTGGCTTACTGTCTTGCAGTGCCATTTTCTTACCCGCTTCGTACTTATCAGCAGCCTTTTCGTCAAATACAATGTTGCATTTTGGGCATAATACAGCCTTCAACCCGCTCACCCTGCATTTCTCTTGGAAATCAGTTAGACTTTCGCCAACTTAAGGGTAGACCGCCTCGAACTTCTCTTCAGAATTCTTGTCGGGACCATCAGTAGTCTCGACCATCATGCATTCAAGTGTTTCAGTTGTCAGGTGCTCATTGAGACCTTCAGTAGCCTCCATCATCATGCAAATGTATAGCTTAGAATATAAGGCTTATTCGACTTTCAGAGGATCCGTGTCCACCTAAATTTTGGGCCTCTCACCAAATTAAAGTCGGCCTTCTTTCAAAGCTTTCTGCACCAGGTCCCTGAAAAGAACACATTGAGATGCCTTATGACCAAGGAAATTATGAAATTTACAAAATCTCCTTTTCTTCTTTAGTTCTAAAGGGGGGGTCTTTTTCCCCTTGAAGGACAATAATCTGACCATCTTTAACTAATAAATCAAATATTCATTGCACTTAGATACATCAAAAGTATACGTTTTTGTGACATATTTATCAGTTTTTTCAGTTTCAACCGAATTTTTTTCCATTTGACGGTTTTAATAATTTGCATGTATACGGAGGCCCTAGCTTTAGTTCTGCCGCGTTATTATCGACAAGATCCTCATTGTTAGAAGAGTATTTGTCAGCAGCCATGTTGTCGCAACTGCGAAAAAAGGGTCGGCTGACTGACAGAAGAGTCACCATCGTTCGTTATTTATCCCAAAGAGAGGGAAAGGAAACGATCGAGAAAACCTGACAAAAAGGGAAAAGACAAGGTCATCGCAACCAAATATTGGGTTCGGGAGTCGGTTACACAAGGGGAAGGTATGAGCACCCCTCACGTTCGTTGTATTCAACGGGATCCATGCTTGTTGTCTAATCAATGGGTGGAAAACTATCTAATCTAAAGGCTGGAGAACAAGGGTGAACGGAAAGAAACAGACTCGATAGGACATCGTCGCCCTATGCCTACATATTCCCCCGTGCAATGGGAAAGTCAGTCAACGTAGTTCGGAAAACAACGGCTGAAGGGGGGAAGGTTGCTCACCAAGACATCGTCATCTTGTTCCTACGTATCCTCGTCTGGTACGACAAATCAGAGCAAACGTAGTTCGGGCTAACTACGGGAAAACGGGGTCTCGATCGCACGAATGCGAGAGAAAAGGGGTTAAGGTCGGTAGACGATGCTAGCGTACGCATTCTAGCAGTTAGGTGTATTACTGCTCAATCGTTGGAGACTTAGGCATTACCTGTTTACGGTAGAACGGACGTAGCATGTCCTTTGGGTAATGAGGAATGGGAGACTAAAGGTGGGAAAGAAAGAAAAGTGATCGCTAGTATTATCGCAATCCTATGCCTACGTATTCTCAACAGATATGAGAAATTAGAGCAGTCGTAGTTTGGCAACTACGAGTCAAAGGTGTTTTATGAGTGACGTTAAATCTCCATTCCAGCAATTAGGGGCGATGCCTGTTTGCGGTAGAACAGAAAATTAATGTACTCTGGGGGTAAAAGGGTGGAAAAGACAGAAAAGTGCTCGCCAAGACATCGTCGTCTTGTGCCTACGTATTCTCATCTGGTACGAGAAATTAGAGTTGTCGTAGTTCGGCCAACTATGGAAAAACATGGGACAAACCTAAAGTAATGGTCGATTCCTTTAAGCATGAGACAAACCTCTAAGTGCCAATGAGGTGATTCCTCAAACATCAATTGAGTCAAACCGGGTTTTCTAATACTAGGCACGAAGTTGATGTGATTTTGGAGCCATCTTGTGATAAGGAAAGGGCCCAAATTGCCACCCTAGATAGCTCGCCCATATCTTGCTTCTGTTTGCACCTTCTCGCCATTCATGAATTAAAGGATTCTAATACCCTTCATGTTGTTAGAGGTTGAGTTTTTAGCGAATACAAATGTTTCTTCCTCATAAGTTACACCTAACGTCTGGAGCATGGTTAGGGCGTTTGAAATCATATTTTGGTGATTGGAAGTCTTCCCTACTGTTGGAGTATTCTTCTCTTTTTATGGCACCAAAATCAACGCCAAAAGTGTCTAGATGACCTTGTGCACCATATCAAGAAGAAAATTGTTCAAGCCTGACTCTAAACCCTACAAGAGTATTCTTCTCTTTTTATGGCACCAAAATCAACGCCAAAAGTGTCTAGATGACCTTGTGCACCATATCAAGAAGAAAATTGTTCAAGCCTGACTCTAAACCCTACAAAAGTTGGAATTAAAAGTTTGTGAGGGTTAGAGGGCGAGATTGTGCCTCAATGGTCACGATTAGGAAGAATGGTACCCCTCGCTTCCCATTGTTGTGGACAAGAGGTCCTAAGATCATCCTTAGATTTGAATTTGACTACCTCGCCTCAATTAATAAGAGGTGGTTCAAGTGTTAATTGACTTTGAAGTTATGACTTCTCGTGTCGTGATCACTCTTGATCCGGGAGAAGACAACGGTATGAACGATGATTTGGGTGAGTTTATGATCAAGGGCATCCTTAATTTGAGACTGCTTATTAGTAACAATGCTTATATTAGGAAGGAGTGTCTGGCTAGGAAGAAGGATAAACGTCAACTATCAAATAACCCTAAGAGCCACCTAGGCGACATAGTAATAAGATAGAGCAGAAGGCCTGCTGAGGATCCAACTCTTGTTGTTTTGCCCACCTAAGACCCCAAAAAAGGTGAGAGTCCTGCTTAAGTTTCGAAGGACGAACAAGTGATAATTCCTAAATAAGGTAAGGCAGATGGGGACCCTTCGCCAGTAAAAGACAAGCCTCCCCCAACTTTATTTATGAAGAGATCCGACATTTGATACCCTTAAGATCACTAGGGCTTGAATCCTTTTTCCTGAGGACTTCCTTGTTGACTACCAGGTCATCCATAAAATTTCGCCACTCAAACTATCAAATTAGGCAAATAATCATTTGTTGCAGGATCTCCTGATCGAGTGGGGTTCAACGAGAAAAACATGGGACAAACCTCAAGCAATGGGTGGCTCCTTTAAGCATGGGACAAAGCTCTAAGTGTCAATGAGTTGATTCCTCAAACATCAGCTGAGTCAAATCGGGCTTTCTAATACTAGGCACGGAGTTGATGTCATTTTGGAGCCATCTTGCAATGAGGATGAAGCTAGCGGGATTATACCTGAGTGGATTTCACACTCAAAGATACAACAGAGTTGCCATCAAACTTTATTTAGTCCAAAAGGACAGAGAAAATATCGATAGAACCCAAGGGGAGAGAAATGGGAAAGGGGGTCGGTTATGTATCTAAATGCTACTAGCTAAAAAAATGAAAGAAAAGAGAGAGAAAGAAAGTGCTCGCAGAGGGTTGGGGCACTTGTGCCTACATATCTTCATAGTGAAATAAGAAATTAAGAGATCTGTAGTTCATGGAACCAGGAAATAGAGAGAAGGTGGAAGAAGATGGCTCGCTAAGATTTTGCAATCTCGTGTCTACGTATCCTCATAGTGCAATGAGGAATTCAGAGCCTACATAGTTCGGGGAACAAAGATAGAGAAAGAAAAGGAACGAAGATGGTGTCAAAAGAAAGAGAAAAAGTAGGTAGCAAGACGATACTGGGGATGTAAAATAATGGTGTCAAAACCAATAAAGAAATGTAAAGGAAAACTCTAATGAGGGATGCAGAAGAGAAGTGCTGACTCCACTAGGGAGAAAACAAAAGAATGGTGTCGAAACTAAGAGAATAAAGGAATAAAGGATAAGAATTGAGGTAAAGGTAAGATCAATAGGGGACTCGGTGCATTAACTTGTAGGCAGTGATTAACCGAAGAAAGATAAGAGCAAAACTTTGTGGGGAAAGCAAAAGGTTGGTGTCAATAGACGGGATGTGATGAACCATAATATATTGAACTAAGGGAATGTCTTTGACTCTCTGGAGACTCGGTGTGTTAACTGATAAACAATGGTTAATCGGAAAAAGGAAGGAGTTGGTTTTAACCAAAGGATGGTGATCAACCAGAAGAGCGGATGTGAAACCAAGCGAAGGTTATGACCCAGAGGACGGGTATGAAACCAAGCGAAGGTTGTAACCTAAAGGATGATACATTAACTGACCAAGCAGTACTTGACAGAAGGAAAGGGTATTTGAACCAAACAAAGTTACTAACCCAAAGGTGCGAGTGTTTAAACCAAAGAAAGGTTGCTAACTGCAGAGGATTCAGTGTTTTAACAAACGGACTATGATTAACCAAAACGAATGTGATTAACTCAAGCGAAACTCAATATGTTAACAGACGGACTGTGGTTAACTGAGGAAAGAGTGATTAACCAAGAGAAGGTGATTAACCCAAGGAAGATTGGTTCTAACAGACGGACTGTGACTAACTAGAGGACGAGTGACTAACTAAGAGAAGGTGATTAACCCAAAATAAGGATGTACGACTTTGCTGGGGAAGAAAATAATTGGTTTTAACCAAAGAACAATTGATTAACCAAGAGAAATGGGTGATTACGAATCTTCTGGGGAATCAAAGAATAGTGATTAGCCAAAAAAGAAAGGAGTGTTGAATTGAAAGGAGGAAGACACTACATTAAGGAGATAGAGACGACTATTCTAGGTACAGGGTCATTCATCCCCTACCCAAAATAATCAAAATGAGTGTAGGAATTATTCACTCTCATTCCTTCTCTAGCACCAACGTATAATGCGGGAGTCAAAATCGACAAAGTAACGATACAAACTTGTACAATGCTCCAACGTGTTTTAGAACTTCGACTCCACAGGAGATTGAGAGAACAAGGCTCTAAAATATCCTAAAGAGAAGAAAGATGAAAAATTAACTAATCGAAACAAGGTTTTGATAAATTAATCAAAAGAGAGTGAACAAGCCAACAATCTTTCAAGCGAATCGAAAGACCGTTAAAGCAAACGTGCGGTTTATTGATTATTCAAAATTAAGTTTATTGAATGAATAAAGAACTTAATATAACCAAGAAGAAATTGCAAGATATCAACAAACATCAATTAGAGTGCATCACTAATCATGTTATTATGTGACCAAAAGAGTGCAAGAATGATCATGATCATATAATGTCCAAATTGCAAACAATCACATATTCATTAAACCGAGCATCAAAGTTTGCATATATGCTTCAAACAAAGGCTAAAAAACTCATAAAACATCCACAAATATCAAGCATATCAAGCCATGGAAGTTAAATGAGGAAAGAATATCAGACAAGCTTGAAAAAACACAAAAAATGGCATTTTAATTCAGTGTTAATCGGTTAACCATTTGCTAGTGCAAAATAGTTAATCGATTAACCTTTGAAAAAAAACAGATTTTTGCTGAAAACAGAGGTGTTAATCGATTAACCATTTTTCACTAGCAAATGGTTAATCGATTAACCCTGTAGCAGTGACATAAAATTGGTTTTTCAAAAGCACTTTTAGCCACTTATCAATTATGCAATCACTCACATGTTAGGGCAAACATTTGTGCACGAAAATCAAGTTCAAAATTAACAATTGAGCATCAATTGAATCAATTAACTCATCAAGAACAAGAATCAAACAATTTCATAATTAATTTGCACACAAAAATTATCGATCTACATCACGAGCAATACGGAAATGATCGAAAACAGTAAATTGAGTAAGAAATTCCAACCTACAAGGCGAAGGATTGCCTTGGTGATTGTTGCAAGTGAATTGTGATGAGAATAATCAAATAAAACCATAGAAATATAAACTTGTAACTGAATTGTAGGGAAATCTAGCAAAATGCGACGAAATCTCCAAATACAAATTTACACCGAAGAAACTTGAGATAATCCTTGATTTGAAGCAAAAGCTATTGAAACTCCATAAATCAAAGTAGAAATGCAAGATAATGGAGTTTAAGCTCAAGAGAAAAGCACTTTCAATGTGAGAGTTGCTACTCTTTAATGGTGGAAATTGAGCTATAGTGTGGTTTGGGAAGAAGATGAAGATGAATGTGAGAACAGGTTACAGAAACTTTAGAGAGAATGTGAGAGAGAAGAGTGGAAATTGAGAGAGAATTGTGAAAATGATTGAAGCCCCCTAGCAAAAATTCCAAGGTTCCTTTATATAGAGTGGAGGTTTGGAGTTGATAGGTTTGGAATGTGCTTTAGAGCTTGCTTTAGAACTAGATTTAGAGTTAGTTGCACTTAACTCACTGAGTCGGAAGTTGACTCAGTTAGTTATTTTGTTAACTCGGTGGAGCAATCCCAATGTAAGTCCAAATCCAATGGTTCACATACTTGAAAATGAAGTTACATGGTGGTCTTGATTGGAAATGATGTATTGTTAGCTCGGTGGAGCAATCACTTCTTTGTTTATATTAATCAAGATCTAATTTATTTTAACCTTATTTATTTAATTTTTATTAACAATTAACCAATCCCTTTTGATTTTATCTTATTTAAAGCATAAAATAAACATTAGTCATTAACAAAAATTATACTGCTAATAAATTTCATTTATTTTATTAAACCCACTCAAAAGCCATTTATATTACAATTGTTCCAGAGATACATCTCTGTGAATATTTCAGAGATACATCTCCAAAATATATCTGATCAAGTATTATTATAAGTTGTTTATACATGTCTAGATGAAGTATAACGTACGATCCAAAATAAAAAAAATAGACATATAAAATTAGAAGAGACTAATATTGTGTGTGTTGAAAATAAAATAGCAATATATGTAGAGAATATTGTACAATCGAGATTCAAAATGTAGTAAGACCATCAAAATAAAGTACAAAGTATAATACTACAACAAAATAATAAGAGACTACTAATGTGTGTGTCTGATAACATCTCTTTTACCTCTTCCGCCTGCTCTATCGCCTAGACCATCAATCCCCTCATCCTCCGGCAATATCTTCGATACAACAATGCCCCTTGTGCCTCTGCCATGATGACATCTAAGACTCGCCTGACACCAGACTCCTCAAAGAAGATACCCTCGTAAATGCCTACCCACACAATCTCCATTATGCAACGACACCTAGACAAGACATCGTCAGTATGATCTAGATGAGCTTATTCCTCCTCTAGCATCTCCTGATGAGATGGTCTCGACGGATCTCCTAGAGCAATATGCACCATGTACGAATGTGACATCTTGAAGAACCATCTGATGTACCTCTCGACGTAGCTCCAGTCGTTTGGGGCTATGGTATCTCGTGCCTCCTCTGGTATGAGATGGCTCTCATAATCATCAAACATCTCATCTATCTATTTACGTGTCAAAGCAGGAGGAGAAAATATAGTAAGGTGCATAGGAATGGTCTAGGTGTAGCCAAATTTTCGTATGACGCGCTCAGGCAGATGAGGAGCACTGAGACACGATTCATATGTTAAACATCTAGAGTATAACACTATCTCATCAAATGACCGCGTTTGACGCTGATCCACGTATCTGTTGAAGTGCATGTCCTCAACATTCAAACGATCAAGATAGACTCTTAAAGGCTCAACTTCCTGGTTCCCTCTAAGCGGGATAAAAGTAGTCACACATGGCATATCCTCAGTGTACTCAGGCACAGTCGCCCAACCAGCAATGTGCGGGAAGTGCTGGAGGATCCAAGCCTGAAATAAAATAAAAAAGTTTGAAACACACGAGTCATCGTCAATTATTTCGTAAATATGAAATAAAAATGAAAACAACATTCAAAGATAAAGAAGTATTACCACCAGTAGTGTCACACTGCCTGTGACTTGCTTCGTCTTACACATACAACCCACTTTCAACTTCAATAGACCAGGAAAGCCGCCCCTTGGTTGTACTCATAAGTCTGAGTGAGAACAAAGAAGTAGCGTTGGTAGACAACGTCAGTATAAGTGGCACTCTTGTCCATAAAAATAGAAATGTCAACCAAAAAAAGGAAGATGCTCTCAAAGCATGCATCTTGTGGACCTCCACCTACTCATCTGTTAGAAGAAGATTTGGTTATATTGTTTATCTCTAAGTTTTGATAATAACAAGGTAGTTTTTGTGTGAAAACAATTTTGGTACTCTAACGGTTTGTTATTATGAAGTTTTAACAAACAGTTTCTGACTCTGATAAAGACCATATGCAACGTCATTCTGGTATGACAAAAGTCGCTTCTGCGTCAAAGAAGAAATTATGCTTTTGTACCTACTCACATTCAAAAAGATTCTATGGAGATAATATGTTATTGTCGCAATGCTCTCTTGGATTCTGCCTCTAAGCGTGACTCTGATATTTTACTTTTGAAGGTTTTCTAGCTTTTGAAGTTGTTTTCTTCTGAAGACTAAGTGATAAAGACTTTGAAGACAAAGTTCTAGTAAATAAGTTCTAAAGACTTAATTTTCTGAAGCCTAAGTGCTAAAGATTCTGAAGACAAGGTTCTGGTGAATAAGTTCTGAAGACTCTGAAGACTTAAGACTCTGAAGATCCAGTGATAAACTCTTTTACTCATGTTTCAAACATATCTATCTTTGTTCTCACTCAGACTTATGAGTACAATTGGAGTGCGACTTTCCTATTCTATTTGTATTTTAAGTTGAGAGAGAGTTGTATGTGCAAGACGAAACATGTCATAGGTGTAACACCCTAAAATTTGCCTTACCTTTTACCTAATCTCTTGGCTTATGTTTCATTTCATTTTGCATCATCATTTGTGCATAACATTGGTTCTAGTCAGGGGATCAAGGTATCTTAGTTTGAAACTCAAGTCTCAAGCATGGGTTTATTCCCAATATTAGGGTATTCTCAAGCCCTAAGTTCCTCTCATCATCAAGGCAGGCCTCACAATCATTTAAATCAAGATTAAAAGCATTGATCATGTCCTCCTATCTTGTGTACAACTAAATTAGGGTTTGGTAAAAAGGCATTTGTGGCTAGTTTCTTGAGCAAGACATGGTTCTATGGCTTAATACACATTTTGAAGGTTCCCTACATGTTTTATGTTTCATCACAAGTTATGGCATGGGCTTTAATCAGTGGAAAGAGTGTTAGGGTTTCATCTGATCAAGAAAAGTCAACGGTGGCTCCATACGGTTAAAGTTTTAGTTTTAAAGGTCAATCAAGGGCATTCTATGTCCTATCAAGTGTTTTCATGTGTTTGGAGCAATAAATATCAAAGAGAAACATAAAATCAGGAGTTTGGTTGAATTAGGGTTTTGTTGAAATATTGTCTAAGTGTGGAAAACCCTAATTCTAGCCATTTTGCAACATCCATAACTTTCTCATCCTTGATCCAAATGGGGAAAACTTACTATCAAATTAAAGAGGACATCAGGAACTACAAGTTTGTAGAAGAAAGCAAGTCCAAAAGATTCATAGATTAAGAGATATGGATAGCTAAAATTGAGAAAATCAAGGTTTTGTGATTTCAATACTTGGAATTTTTCCCAAGTACAAAAATTCAGCTCGAGGTACATGTTTTCAAGCCCATCTTTCATGGTGATCCAAGCTTCAAATGAATTTTCCTCCAAAATGAAAGTTGTAGAGCATCCTCTAAGCTGTCTTTTGTGTACTATAACTTCTCCATTGGATGTGTAGAACTCAAGTTATGATTGTTGCACCCCAAAATTTGACCAACCATTTCTTGCAGTTTGGCTTATGTTTTGACTCATTTTGCATTTGCATACCGTGTACATTGCATTTCCCAGTCAGATTGACTTTATCGGGATTACAGCCTTCTCCTGGCGTTTCAGGCAATTCAAACCAGTTCGAATAAGCAGGTTTTGTCGTGGAATTTGTGCTCGTCCCGGTGTTTTCGGCTCTCGCTGTTGTTTTTTAGGACATTTCTGTGTCCAGTTTTTACCATTTATTTCGCTATATTCTCGCATCTTTTTTAATCGATTTAATTGGCTTTTATTGCATTTTCTAGATTTGTTTCCCTTAATTTCTAGAATTTTAAATAGTTTTTTTTAATAGTTTTAATATGACAATTCTTTTTCAAGAATAATAGATATTATTGGGTTTTAATCGTTTTCTTTATTTTTTTAATAGGTTTAATTCCTTTTTTTGGATTGGCTTAATTCTTGTTAGAATTTAATAGATTTTATTTCTTTTTTAGAATAATTGATTTTGTTTAGATATAATATATTTTTAATAGAGTTTTAACTCTTTTTAGATTTTAATATAGATATTAATTGGTTGGTTTAGAAAATTTATATAGTTAATTCTTTTTATAGATTTTATTTGAATTGTTGGAATATAATGGTTTTAGAATTTAATAGATTTAATTTCTTTTTAGGATTATTTAGATGTTAATTAGATTAGTTCTCAATTTTAATTAGTATTAATTGGCAGTTTTTTAGTTAACTAGTATTAATTCTCGTTTAGTATTAATTGAATATTAATCCTTTTTAATCATTTTAATTAGTTGCAGTTAATTAGCTTTTAAGTGAGTCATTAGTTTAAGTCTTTAGTGGGCCAGGTGTTGTTTTTTGGAGGCCCACAGGTTCACTTTCGCTGCCACTTGGCAGTATATAAGGCCATCCACGAGTTTCTTCCTCTTTCCGCCACACACACGCCACATGTATTCCATTCAGCACACCATCACGCCACCTGTCCTCCACGCATCCCCTCTCTCTCCCATGCATTTTGCCACGCGTCCCACTCACTCTCCCCTCGCCGCCGGCCATGCAAGCCCCTCGCCGGAGAGATCATCTCACCGCAACTGTCATCGGAACTCACCGCAACCGTTACCGGAAATTCATCATCCCGCCGGAAACTTCATGAAACCGTCAGAAACTTCATCAAGTTTCCAGGAAACTCATCCACGTTCATACCACTTTCATCGTATTTTTCCCAGAAACACATCATCCTCATGAAATATTCCCAGAACTTTCATCTGGCGTTCATCATGATCATCACCTTCATGTTCGATATTCATAAATTCATATGTTCCCAGATTCATGAACCGTTCATCATTCTGCATCCATGTTCATCATAAGAACATTCAACCGTCAACAACCACGAGATTCATCAAGATCAAGATCTCTCCAGATCTTCAACAATGGAACTTCAACCTTCAGGATCGCGTCACAGTTTTCTAGATCTAGTTAAGATCTTCGTCATCCTCAAGCTTCAAGATCCAACGCCATTTCCAGATCTTCATCAAAGTCCAAGAACTTCATCGTCTCCACATGATTCTATCCAGAGATCTTCATACCTTCATTGCTATCATCATGATTTCGCCCTCACCTTCAACGCATGAACAAAATCTCCAGATCACCACAAAATCCAAAACAAGATCCCAACCTTCCTTCTTGCTGCATACTTTCATTCGTCAATTTCATTAGAACTCCAACCCTAATGTTCAACGGAATATTGGAAAGGTCAGTTGGGATTTCCTTTGAGCTTATTTGAATGGCGTTCAGTTTCTTTTTCTCTTTGAAGAAGAATGTGAGCTTGAAAGGATACGAAAAGACGGTGAGAAGTAAGAATAGAGAGACAGTGAGGGTGAGTGAAGAACAGTAACGGCGGCGGCGGAATATGAGAGGAAGATGAAGGAGAGAGCTAGGGTTTTTGAGTAGAGTGGGCGAAGGAGAGGAAAAGTCTCGTGGACTGGTTTGAGAAGTTGGGCCTTGGGCCTAATTATTTCAGTATTGTTGGACTCACCCCTTCCGTTTTTCCATTACACCCCCGTCCCCTTATTTTTTCTTTTTTGGTTGTATTCTGTTTTGGGCTCAGCAAGCCAATAAGCCCAATAACAATTGTGTTTCAGACTTGCACCACTCCGTCTCCATTCGCGCCCCCCCTGGGTTTTTGTTTGTTTTTTAGCTATTGTATTGTGGGTTGGGCCCAGTGTTTTTTTTCCAGGTTGTACCCCTGTTCTGATAATGTACCCACCTTCCCCTTGCGTAACCAACTCCTGAACCCAGACATGGTTGCGATGACCTTGTCTTATACCCTTTTCGTCGGGTTTTTCCGATCGTTTCCTTTCCCGTTCTGTGGGATAAATAACGAAAGGTGGTGACTCTTCTGTTTTGCATGCACCTTATTTTCGCGGTAGCGACAGCTGGCGACTCTGCTGGGGACTGCGATGGTTTCCTGGGGATCCAATGTCCCTGCGAGAGTCAATCCTAGCGCTTGTTTGCATGTCTTCGGGTGTTTATTTTTGTGTTGTATGTTGTATATTACTGTATTTACATTCCCGCACTATATTATTATCTATTGCTATTGTGCTGTTGCGGGAGGGGAGCTCTGATGAGCGATAAGCCAGACCCAGGCTCGAGGATATACCTAGCACTACAAGCAGATTAGTGGTGAACCTGTATGTTAGGCATGTACTAGTTCCCACGAAATCTGCGCTCAGACGAGATTCTTTGAGATGATTTCCATTTCCAGCCTAGTGGACCGTCGAAAGGATTTCAGATCTAAGGATTGTCGACTCTGGGGACCGGTCATTTGGGATTCAGCTAAGTGAGGCCGCTTCAAGAGATGATGATGCCACACCTTCTGGGTATCGTATTATTGTTTCTTGAAAGTCTATGATGCTGATGAACGCATAGGATGTCGAACCTGTGTCAGTTTAGGTCCATACCCATGAGTGAGAGGGTTTTTGCAGGAAACTTGACTTCCAGCCTACCCAGTATTTTGGTTTTCTCTCGTCAAAGCAAACTTATCCCGTCAGCAGCGCAGCAATAATCAGAGCTTTGTGGGGGTTGTGATCCCGTGTTTGCTGCATTTTGCATTGCATTTGCATAAGCATCTTTGCATCATATTGCATATCATTCTCCAGCTAGCCAGAGCTCTTATCCAACCTTTGTTTTGCTTCAGAGGGTGATTCTCCGGTGCTTGGTCTGAGCAAGTGTTGATTGTTAGAAGACGACCAAGGGGTTGAAGCAGAGTTGAGCAGAATCAAGCAGTGAAGTTAGTTGAAAGTTGTTGGTAGCTATGTCAGAGAGCAACTTCCGGTTTGTTGATACCTTGTCAGGTTTCACTATGACGTCCAATCCTTTGTATGGTTCTATGCCTGATGAAGACTTTCCGCAAGTGAACAACCTTACTGCAACTCGACTTGTACAACCTTCTGTTGAAGACTGAGATCTACATGAGCAGTTTGTTATCCGAAGTGAATGTTCTCCTTTTGTTGATACCTCCAATTATCAGGGTGTTGTTTTCCCTATGCCAAGTTCCCGAAGAGAGGTCCCGATAACAAAGAATGAAAACCCATTAGCTCTCGCGTATGCTAAAAGGTTTTGTGCGTTGGATGAAAGATTTAAAGCCTTGGAAGTTAAAGAGGCTGTTAACCTCAATGCTGCAGACATGTGTCTGGTTTCCGGCCTAGTGTTACCTCCAAAGTTCAGAGCGTCGAGGTTTGAAAAGTACAAAGGGGATAGTTGCCCGAGACAAAATTTAGTGATGTTCTGCAGAAGAATGACTTCATTTGTGCACAACGACAAGTTGATGATTCACTACTTTCAGGATAGTCTGATTGGGGCATCTCTGAGTTGGTATATGCAGTTAGAGAGTAATCAGATCCAATCATGGGTGGATTTAGCCAATGCTTTTATGAAGCAGTATGACTATAACCTAGACATAGCTCCTAGTCGCATGCAGCTGTAAGAATTGTCTCAAGGGAACAATGAACCTTTCAGGAAGTATGTTCAGAGATGGAGAGAATTTGCTGCTAGAGTGCAACCACCGCTTCTGGACCGAGAGTTAACAGGCATGTTCGTAAACTCCCTGCAGAGCCCGTACTTCGAAAGAATGCTTGGAATTGCACCAAATTTCTCTGAATTGGTAAGGGCAGGAGAACGCATTGAGCATGGCGTAAAAATTGGAAGAATTCAGAATGTTTCGAGCGATCAGGCTAGTGAAACCAAATCTCTCTGTAGATTTCAAACTGAAGAAGAAATTGTGATCAATGCAATCATGATAGATGTTGGGTATTCTCAAGATGAATCGGTGAAATTTGTTGGTTCTTCGTCTTCTCAGCGGTTAGTATCCTCTGTGTCTCGTTATTCTGGACAGACAATTGTGCCTAGGGCACCACATCGGGAACTTTATGTCGCTCCTCTTGCAAATCCACGAGCCCGCGGCTGAGGTTATCAGAATCAACGTCAGAATTAGAACCGACCTCGTAACAACTTGGAACGAAGGAATGCTCCTTCTCATCCAGTGCCTGTGCCGTATAGCCAAATTCTGCCACATTTGATTCATAATTCTTTGGTGGAACCCAAAGCTCTTAAGACCATGCCAGAGCCTTACCCTCCTGGGTACAATCCCCATGCTCAGTGTGGATATCATGGTGGATCCCCGAGGCATTCAACTGAAGATTGCAAAGCTTTTCAGGCAAAAGTGCAACAGTTGATCGACAAAGGGTGCATTCCCTTTCCAGAAGGAGTTTTGTTTGTTCATGACAATCTCTCAGCCGTCTAAGCTCGCAGCTTCAGAGGTTTATTTCCAGAAGCCAATGGTCCAGACAGGCAGACGTCCTCAGCATTGGCAGTCCTCAGACTTTTTATCATTTGCATTTGTAGTTTCCTTTCTGTTAGTTACTACTTGCTGTTAAACATTGTTTGTTTCGAATGGTAATATTGATAAAGTGACTATGCATTTTTCTGAATTAATCATGTCGATGTCACTCATTTATTGCATTGCACTGACACTTGCATTTTATTCACCCCACTTTTTCACTATGATTAGCAAAGATTTGAGGGAGGATGACGAAACTAAATACTCATAACCGATGATCGTATGCTCTCGGATAAAACCCTACCCATGATTTACATGCATTGTTTCAAATCCCCTAAACACTGGAGATATAAGGAGTTAGTCCCTAGTTAACCACTTCGAGCCGAGAAGTAGGAGCTTCTTTCGGACTTTTAAACCCTCTCATCTTAACCTGGGGCAGGGTAATTGGCAGTTAGCTTGATCGAGCGTTCAAGCCTTATAGAGGAGTGTCCCCATTCGAGGACCAATCCAAGTTTATTCCTCTCAAGAGGTCGTACCTCATCAACCACAATGGTTAAACCTCACCCATCAGGAGTGAGACAGTTATAACCCTTTCGGAGCAAGCAAGACAACCAGTGTCACATGACTTGTTCCAAGCAAAAGAAAAAGAAAAAAAGAGAGCCCGCTAAGTAAAAAGAAAAGAAAAGCTGGAAAGCAAATACTTAGGCAAAAATCAGGGCATCTCGCTGGACTTCAAAAGAAATCGAAAAGAACTCAAAAGAGACAGTCCAGGCAAAAATTAAGGAGCAGAAGAATAAAAAGAAAGGATCTCAAAAGAAAAATCCTCAAACAAGGACAAAGTCGTGTGGATGCAGACACCGAAAAAGAAAGAGGAGTAACTGTCACTCCGAAAACCTTGTGAGTTCCTTAACCATTGTTCCTAACATTCCTCGAAGAGGCGAGCGCTCGTGCTAGGTTAACTGAACATTAGGACGGGAGATCATCATGCAGAAGGGGTGGGTACGAATCATAATTTGAGCCTAATATCCTTTGTTTCACGAACCGTGAACCCGACCACGATACAACCCTTAAAAAACCTAATTGAGGCAGGGTTTATTCTGAGAGCGCATTACGATAAGGTTGAGTAACCTGACTCTTACATGATTTGCTAATCATATCCTTGTTGTATTTTTTATTGATCAAATCAGAACTACGTTTGAACTCTTTGGTTCATTCGTCACTCACTCTCATGACGCGTAACGGGTGACATCATTTTTTCAAAATCTGCATGAACACTGCGTTAAAATTACCATTCGTGAATAAACAATTTTAATGGCAGGTCAGTAGTTGATATGAAGGGAATCCAACAGGGAATAGTCAATCAGGACTGAATCGTTTAGTAGTCTGGATCAGAATGGTATACTGCGAAGCCCTGTGAATTTGGGGCATTGACTTCCAATGAGTTTGGAATTAGTCAGTCTGAGGACAGGTCCTGAAGCGTCGGTTGATTATGGGACAATTTATTCAAGAAGCAGTTGAGCAGAAGTGAATATTCTTGAGACCCATTCAGGGGCAACTACCCAGAGTTTCTGTAAGTTGAGGGCAGATCCCTCCGGTATTCAATCAGACCAGGTTAAGTCGCTTCAACGCTCATTCAGGGGCAAGCCATTTCAAGAGTATATTGAAACCAACCATGCTGAGAGTTGGTTGATCAAGGATGAGTCCTTTCGGGGTACAGATTATGGGGAAAGCCATCTCGAGGTCGCCTTGTGGCAAGCTGCTTTCTGTTCAGAATGAATTTTCCCAAGAGTCGGATTGGGGCAAGTTGAATTGCACTAGGGCAAGTTGTTCATGCGGGTTTGATCTCCCCAACAAGAGTTAAGTGTCAGGGAATCGTGTCATTACCCTCATCAAATAACCTAAACCTTCCGAAAAAGCCTTGCTATCATTGGATCGTTATCCTACAGCCTAAACTTGTTACTTACTGTGTAACCAAAGTCATTTCCAAAGCCCAGTGCTCGCCTGAAAAACCTCCAAAGCCCAGTCCTCGTCTGGCAAACCGGTAACCAGTTCTCGCCTGGTCCACCTTTCTTAGAATACCAATTCTCGTCTGGTGCGTGTCAACTTTTAAACCAGTTCCCGTCTGGTCACCTTTTCCTCGACCCACTGTTTAACCAGTTCTCGTCTGGCTAACGCAGTTTTAAAGCCCAGTTCTCGTCTGGCAAACCAGAAATCAGTTCCCGTCTGATATCCAAAACCTAGAAGTCAGTTCTTGTCTGACAACTTAAACCCTTTTGCCACCAGTTCTCGTCTGGTAGTCTACCCTCGAATGCTAGTTCTCGTCTAGTATTTCCCTTTCAAATCCACTTTTGGTAATAACCATAAATAAATCCCTATCACCATAAACCTATCCCTAAACTAGAAAAAGCCTAATTGTACCTGGCACGATATTCCCGGTGACATGTGCTATCACGTTCCCTGACACGAGGCTCGAATGATCTCAGTTCTCCATGATTGGTGTTCTGTATTCCCTTAGGGGGTGATGTTGTTAAATCAAGAAATTTTCTTCAGCAGAGATGTGCAGTTAAGATTGACTCTCCTTAGCTGTTTGAGATTGCAGCAAGTTGAGATGGCACTTGTCCTTTATCTGAGTAGGGTCAAGATTATCCTCAGCAGGTCGAGATGGATATCCCTGGAAGAGTGTAGCCATCCCTGGCGGATTGATTGTGCATTCCCAACGGTTTAGGATTGAAGTTCTCCCTGACAAGCGGATTTGGGTTTATTTCCCCAGCAGTGGGACGAGTGCAGTGTTGTATCCCCATATAGTCCAAGTATTTGGCTCCTTTACCCTCCGAGTCTAGGTCATTGACTCATTCCCTAGTCAGAGGTGGATATTAATGAATTTAATCCCCAAGCAGAGGTCGGTGCCGATCCCCTCACTGAGTAATCTATAGCAGAGGTAGATTATTCCCCAACTGAGTATCCCCGGCAGGTTCAATTTGAATTCTTCCCCAGTGAAGTTGTTGCTAGCAGAAGAGTATGGTGTATACCTGGTGGGACTTTGGTGTCCTAGGAGGCCGTTCAGGGCCGTTTTCTTCGTTGAAGCGAGATTCAATTTTAGTGGTTGATTGTTATCCCCTGCAGAGTTGTTGATTCCCCAGTAGAGTGGGCTTGTTTCCTCCAGCTGAGACGTTTGTTTCCCAAAAGAGCCGTATTCTGGTGTGCTATCCAAGGCGTTTTCCTCAGCAGGATTTTGATTGGATCCCCGGTGGAGTTGGCTTTCTTCTATCCAACATTTATTTTGCTGGATTGGTTCCCTTGCATTTTGCATTGTGTATAGCATCTACCTAAACGTGTAACATTTGCATCTTATATGGAGCATTACGCCATTCTCAAACATATGCATTTGAAACATAAGCCAGGTGGTTACCGCTCTGTTCTCAGATGGTTTTCAGCAGATGGTTGAATTATGTTGCCCGCATGGTATTCAGACCTGGCAGATTTTGGTTGATATTTGTGCCTATATGGTATCCAGACCATGGCAAGTTGAAGAATGGTATCCAGACCATAATACTTTTCGTTAGCCCCCGTGGTATCCAGACCACAGCTCATATTGTTTCCCAGCAACGTTTGACTTGAACTTGTAGGATATCCAGATCCTGATGAATATATTCCTTTTGCATCAAGCATCCAGACTCCAGTTATTGAGTATTCAGACTCAGATTTATTAACCGAGTATCCAGACTCAGGTTATTTGCACCGGGTATCCAGACTCAGATTATCACTGAGTATCCAGACTTTGGTATATTGCATAGAGCATCCAGGCCCCGATTACTGAGTATCCAGACTCAGGTATATCTGCTTTGAGCATCCAGGCTCCGATCACCTTGAGCATCTAGGCTCCGATCTCCCTCGAGTGTCCAGACTCTAACAACGTAGATGTTACCTTTCAGCCAAAATGGTATCCAGACCAGTGCGCATCTTTTGATGAATGTGTTCATCTTATTATGTGTTACCCAACGGAGTTATTTGGTTAAGTTTCTCTCGTTTTCTCCCGGCCAGAGTTGTTTGGTTAAACCTCTCTTTCCCAGTGGAGTATTTTTTGTGATCAGTTCAGCTATCTTCCGGAGATCTTTGTCCCCAATCAGGGTTTGCAATTCTGTTTTTGCGGTTGGCAAATTTCTGGGCTCTTTGGTATTCAACCGTCTTCTATCTAATGTTTGAAAGTCGTTTACTTCTCAACCCTTCAGGTCCAAGCCGTTTGAATAGGGGCAGCTGTTGCACCCCAAAATTTGACCAATCATTTCTCGCAGTTTGGCTTATGTTTCGACTCATTTTGCATTTTGCATTTGCATACTGCGTACATTGCATTTCCCAGTCAGATTGACTTTATCAGGATTACAGCCTTCTCCCGACATTTCAGGCAATTCAAACCAGTTCGAATAAGCAGGTTTTGTCGTGGAATTTGTGCTTGTCCCGGTGTTTTCGGCTCTCGCTGTTGTTTTTGAGGACATTTCTGTGTCCGGTTTTTACCATTTATTTCGCTATATTCTCGCATCTTTTTTAATCGATTTATTTGGCTTTTATTGCATTTTCTAGATTTGTTTCCCTTAATTTCTAGAATTTTAAATAGTTTTTTTTAATAGTTTTAATAGGACAATTCTTTTTCTAGAATAATAGATATTATTAGGTTTTAATCGTTTTCTTTATTTTTTTAATATGTTTAATTCCTTTTTTTGGATTGGCTTAATTCTTGTTAGAATTTAATAGATTTTATTTCTTTTTTAGAATAATTAATTTTGTTTAGATATAATAGATTTTTAATAGAGTTTTAACTCTTTTTAGATTTTAATATAGATATTAATTGGTTGGTTTAGAAAATTTATAGAGTTAATTCTTTTTCTAGATTTTATTTGAATTGTTGGAATATAATGGTTTTAGAATTTAATAGATTTAATTTCTTTTTAGGATTATTTAGATGTTAATTAGATTAGTTCTCAATTTTAATTAGTATTAATTAACAGTTTTTTAGTTAACTAGTATTAATTCTCGTTTAATATTAATTGAGTATTAATCCTTTTTAATTATTTTAATTAGTTGCAGTTAATTAGCTTTTAAGTGAGTCATTAGTTTAAGTCTTTAGTGGGCCAGGTGTTGTTTTTTGGAGGCCCACAAGTCCACTTTCGCTGCCACTTGGCAGTATATAAGGCTATCCACGAGTTTCTTCCTCTTTCCACCACACACACGCCACATGTATTCCACTCAGCACACCATCACGCCACCTGTCCTCCACGCGTCCTCTCTCTCTCCCATGTGTTTTGCCACACGTCCCACTCACTCTCCCCTCGCCGCCAGCCATGCAATCCCCTCGCCGGAGAGATCATCTCATCGCAATTGTCATTGGGACTCACCGCAACCGTTACCGGAAATTCATCATCCCGCCGGAAACTTCATCAAACCGTCGGAGACTTCATCAAGTTTTCAGGAAACGCATCCACGTTCATACCACTTTCATCGTATTTTTCCCAGAAACGCATCATCCTCATGAAATATTCCCAGAACTTTCATCTGGCGTTCATCATGATCATCACCTTCATGTTCGATATTCATAAATTCATACGTTCCCAGATTCATGAACCGTTCATCATTCTACATCCATGTTCATCATAAGAACATTCAACCGTCAACAACCACGAGATTCATCAAAATCAAGATCTCTCCAGATCTTCAACAACGGAACTTCAACCTTCAGGATCGCGTCACATTTTTTCAGATCTAGTCAAGATCTTCGTCATCCTCAGGCTTCAAGATCCAACGCCATTTCCAGATCTTCATCAACGTCTAAGAACTTCATCGTCTCCACATGATTCTATCCAGAAATCTTCATACCTTCATCGCTATCATCATGATTTCGCCCTCACCTTCAATGCATGAACAAAATCTCCAGATCATCACAAACTCCAAAACGAGATCCCAACCTTCATTTTCGCTGTATACCTTCATTCGTCAATTTCATTAGAACTCCAACCCTAAAGTTCAACGAAAGATTGGAAAGGTCAGTTGGGATTTCCTTTGAGCTTATTTGAGTGGCGTTCGGTTTCTTTTTCTCTTTGAAGAAGAAGGAGAGCTTGAGAGGATACGAAGAGACTTTGAGAAGTAAGAATGGAGATACGGTGAGGGTGAGTGAAGAACAGTAACGACGGCAGCGGAATATGAGAGGAAGATGAAGGAGAGAGCTAGGGTTTCTGAGTAGAGTGGGCGAAGGAGAGGAAAAGTCTCATGGACTAGTTTGAGACGTTGGGCCTCGGGCCCAATTGTTTCAGTATTGTTGGACTCACCCCTTTCGTTTTCCCATTACACCCCCGCCCCCTTGTTTTTTTTCTTTTTTGGCTGTATTCCATTTTGGGCTCAGCAAGCCAATAAGCCCAACAATAATTGTGTTTCAGACTTGCACCACTCCGTCTCCATTCGCGCCCCCCTGGGTTTTTGTTTGTTTTTTAGCTATTGTATTGTAGGCTGGGCCTAGTGTTTTTTTCAGGCTGTACCCCTGTTCTGATAATGTACCACCTTCCCCTTGCGTAACCGACTCCCGAACCTAGACATGGTTACGATGACCTTGTCTTATACCCTTTTCGTCAGGTTTTTCTGATCATTTCCTTTCCCGTTCTGTGGGATAAATAATGAAAGGTGGCGACTCTTCTGTTTTGCCGGCACCTTATTTTCGCGGTAGAGACAATGAGTTCTTTAGCTTAATGCAAATCTAAGAGTATGATGAACAAGGGGAAGGTATTAGCACCCCTCACGTCCGTCGTACTCGACGGGATCCACGCTTGTTGTGTTTACTGGACGAGTTGGTTTATCTATCTACCTATCAAGGCTGGCTTAAACAGAAAAGAAAATGACTCGGCAAAGCGTCGCACTTTATGCCTACGTATTCTTATCAGAGAATGAGAAATCAGAGTCAACGTAGTTCGACTTACTACGGGTTACGGGGAAGGTGGCTCGCCAATACATCAGTATTGTGCCTACGTACTCTCAACAGATATGAGAGATCAGAGCTTACGTAGTTCGGGATACTACGGATTACGGGAACTCAGATTCATCTGTTTTATCGAGTAGGGTTAAACAACAGTTCCAGCAGTTAGGGGCAAAGCCTGTTTGCATTGGCGCTGAAGTTTAACGACACTCTTTTCTTCAAAAAAGCTTCCTTTAAATTATGGGCCCATGGGGCAAAAAAGGTTTGAAGTTTGTTTTTTGTCTTTTACGGAAGAAGTGTTTTTTATTGTGTTTGCAATTTCAATCGCACTAAAGACTATGACCTGAGAGTGAATGCGTCGCATGTCACCCAAAGGGTGCCATACTAAACATTCAAATTATGGAAAAGAAACTCTCCCACAATCCTTTCTCAGATAGCTTAAGGCTCATAACGTACGAAAGAAATCATTCATGATTACTGTATCTTAAGCTGTTTTGAGATGAGAAGAGAACAGGCTCAACTACGGGGAGACTATCAAGTCCTACTGTTGTCATGCCAAGGATTCATCCTATGGTTGAAGTTTGAAACAGGGAACTCCTAGAAGTTTTCATGCATAGGTTTCAACCTAAAGTTCTATCATCATTTCCTTATCAAAGGAAGTGAGAGTCCTAAGGGATCATATCAATGGTACAGAAACAGATAAAGCATCAGCTTAAACAGTAAACAGTAACCAACTGTAAAATGCATGCAATGCAAGTGAGGGAGGAAATGTGTGTGGGGTGTCAGCCTCCACAAGCTCATCTCAACCTCAAGCCAGAATGAATAACAGTAGTCATACAGAAGAAACAACATAAAGTGTTGTCAAGCAAAATATCAGAGACTGTAATCATACAGAAGAAATGGAATGCTATCAAGCAAAATAAACCACATGGGCAAGGGAGCTGGGCTCTACCGAATACCCGCAAGAAAAGCCATACAGTAACAATACAAGCAGAGGGAGCAACTCAACCTCTAGTATAATCATGCTCCTAGATTAAAGTCAGTCTAATCATGGACTTATTATAATGCATCAAGCAAGTCAAACAAGGCATATCAGCAATACAGACAAGAAAGCAACAGATCAACCCCTCTTTCAATTCCAAGCTTCAGCTCTTCTGACAGCAATCCAGTCTTCAGACTTCAATTACCCTTCAAGGCTATCATCTTTCATGACAAATATCAATTTACTTCTCCAAGTTTCAACTCTTCCACATAATTATCAACTTATCTTCACTTCTCCAAGCTTCAGCTCTTCAGTTAATCCCACCTTCAGGCTTCACTCTTAACTACAAGTATCAACTTGATCCCTTCTGGATCTCCAAGCTTCAGAGTAAGTATCAACTCATCCTCTGTTCTTCAAGCCTCAGCTCTACACTCAATCTCAATGGAGTCTTCTTCATAAGTATCAACTCAGTCTTCAAGCTTCAGCTCTCTTTGCTTTACCAGCCTCAACTTGGTCTTCTCCTTTTACAAGCCTCAGCTTCTCAGAGTAATATTCAATCACTTAGAAGTGCCAACTTCATCCTTTAGTCTTTAAGCTTCAGCTTTTCATTCAATATCCATTGGGTCTTCAAGTATCAACTTGTTCTTCTTGCTCTTCAAGCTTCAGCTGCAATGGCAATGCTCAAGGGATCATCCTCTTCCACACTCTTCAGTGAAGTCCTCATCTTCAAACTCAAGCACAACATCTTTCAAGATACTCAAACCAGAATACAATTGATTTAACAGGATGAGAGGATATGATAAACAACTTACTGACAACCAAAGGAAGCCTGTAAGGGTTCATCATTATGAGACTGGTTCCCTCAAAGTTCTACTTCCCAGATAAAGCCACTCATCCTTCCAAAGGAGGGATGTGAATATCTGAGAAGGACTTTTAGTCATTGGGAGGAATGGAAGCACAAGAGGCTTTCCATGTTTGTGAAAGAAATCATTCTAACTACAAGGCTCTCCCTATGTCCTATCTCCTAATCTTCATCAGACACCCTCAGGCACAAGCAAATCCAAAGCTCCAAGCAACTTCAAGCAATTTCAAGCATCTTCCTCTTGTCTTCAACTTGCCTTCAACCTCAATCACAGGCAAACTAAGCACAAACCCTAATCTAAGGGAACTATGGAAGTTAAACTAGTTGAATTAGTAAATTAGGATCACCTAAAACCTAGTACTAAAGTTAGTCCTAACTAAAATACTAAAATCAATTGTAAAATCCTTCAAAAATTACTATGGGAACCTAGGTCAATCATGACTCTATCACATTAGTTTCAAAGATCAAATCATCAATTTGGACTGAGAACTAAACTCTACATTACAAGGTATCAACCCTAAAAAAGAAGCATCTAAATATCAATCTAGAAAGCACCCCTATTTTCATCACAAAAATGTGATAAAATTACTATGGGATCATACATTTCTAACCTAATCACACACAAAAAATTAGGCCAAGAATCATCACTATGAGATCACACAAAATTCTACAAAAATATGCATCAAACATAAACATTTTAATATCAATTAAAATACAAAATTCCAATTAAATCAGAAATTATATGAAATGAAAATATTATTTCTCTAAAAAATAATAGACTCAATCATGATTAATATGCAAAAAGAATGGGTTGAATTGGATTAATATTCAATTAGTTATGAATTTTACAAAAAACATGAATAAAATGAAAAAATAATGAAAATCAAATAAAAATAATGAAGCGCGCGGTGCAGGAAGCAAACATTTTCAGTTAAAAACATGGGTTGGGCTTGTTGGGGGGTGTGGATAGCACTCAGATTATTAAGCCCAAAGCACCAAATAAATGAAACGCATCGTTTCATCAGAAACTCTTCACAACTCAGCTTTAAAACACAGCCCTTGGATCTTCTCACAGTCAATGGTCAAAACATGATCCAATGGTGAGAACTTCATCTTCTCCATTTCAAAGCTCTGAGCTTCGCACCCAGCTCCGGCCATCACCGGTGGAGCTCCGATCGTCCCCTTCAACCCTAGTTCTTCCTAGAGGCCTCCAATCCAAGAGGTCAAAACATGAAACACACTCCAAATCTTGCCACGAACTCAACCATGCCATTAGTTTCTTCTGAAACCCCAAGAATCATCATCTCCCAATCTCAACCGAAAATGGTGATCTTCCTATTTTGTCTCTAATTCAGCAATTAACCATCTGAAAACCATCCTAGGCCATTCTACAACTAATCTAGCGCCCTAATTCAACCTAATTCTACCTAAATCATGCTATAGGAAGAAGGTTACAAACCTGGAAATTCTTGAATGACAGATGCACCAAATCTTCACTTCAAGCTCTCAAATCTTCTGGACAATATCACTGAACTTCCTCCTTGCTTCTGTATGCAAAAGATTCAATGGAAAGTGCTTCAATCTTGAAACACGATGAAGAGTTGCAGGTGCTGAAAATCACTTGCTCCCACACGATCTAGCCACCAATTCTTCTTGGAAATGATCTGGAATCAATCCTTGATACTCATGGAAGAAGAACCAATCAAGAAAATGGAAGGAAATTGAGGAATTTGGTGAAACCGATTGCACTTGCAAGCTATGAAAACTCAATCTCAAACTATGCTCAAACCTTCAATGATCACCAACCTCTGCCATGGATGCATTCTACTCAATATATAGATGAAGTTTGGATGATCTAGAACCCTCTAGATCCTTCCAATGAGATTTTTCACCTCTCATGTCATGAGATTTTGAGTCACTTATCATGACATGCTCAACCCTTGCAAACAGCTTGGAATTCATCCCATTCACCCTTAATTTCTCCCCTAGTGAGATATTAGAGGTGTTTAGTTTGCCAAGTTCCTTGTTCATGCCTTAATTTTGAGTTATGCATATGTTACTTAATATGCAAGCAAGTGTTTTCCAAAGAAAGTCCATGATTTAGACCTCAAATCAAAAATGTGGCTAAACCATTGTTTTCAAAATGTTTTCTAGAGTCAAAATGATATATTACATGACATGGTTTGGATGTGTAGGTTGAAAATATCAATTTCCAACTTTGACTTATTTAACTTATGCCTTCATTTTAGGTCATTTTTACAACTTTGAGCTACAAGCTTTTCCACCATATCATGACCTCCTTACTAGTCTTAAAACATCATTTTAAGCAAGTTTGATGTTGAAGATTTTTCCATTTGAAGCTTGGAAATAGGAGTTATGGCCTTATGGTTGAAATGACCTGTAATCTCCAAATGACCAAAATGCCCTTGACTTGTCAAAGCCATAACTTGAGTTCTACAAATCCTATAAAGGACTTCTAGTACTCTCTAGAAAGCTAAGAAGATAAGGAACAACATTCATGTTAACCAAAAGTTCATAGGAATCATCCTTCTTGGGCAAAAGTTTGATGCAAGTGGGGTAACTTTCAAGGCCCCAGATTCACATACCTCAGATGACCTGTAACTTGTCAAAGTCATAACTTGAGTTATACAAATCCTACCAAGGACTTCTAGTACTAAAATTAAAGCTAAGAACAAGCTCTACAACACTCATGTTGGGGGAAAGATGAGATGACAATCACATCTTGGGCTAAACTGCCTTGAAGATAGGGGTCAAACTAGGGGATTTTACACTGTCAAGCCTTAGAAACCCTAGCTTGAAACTTCTCAAACTCTTCAATAATGATGAGTTGACCTTGGAATCATCCTTATAACATCTCAATGCATCAATCCATGATCACATGGCTCTTGAATTAGGCCTCAACCTTGTTCAAATCATCAGTTGACCTAGGGTTGACCCAGTCAAACCCTAATAGCACCACTCATGGCTGAGTCTTCTTAAACTTGCACAATGACCTGTCTAGGCCTCAATGTGGTCTTCAAAACTTCTCATGAGCTCTCTCGAGACCTCAAATCTAACTTCATGAACTCAGAATCATCTGATGGCTTCCCACAACTCTCTAGTTAGGAGACCTACACACTTGGTTTCAACCAATCTCTCTGAGGATCTTTTAACTTCTCTGACAAGGATGTCAACCCTTGAACACTTGAATAACCTTCTTAGCTAGCTTCAAAGTCTTGTGTAACTCTTAATTGGTAATCATACCTCTTGATCTCCTGCATACATGTCAATGAAATGCAAATGATAATGCTAATATGAATGAAATGAAACATAAGCTAGGTAAAGAAGTGTTGGTCAAATTTTAGGGTGCAACAGCTGCCCCTATTCAAACGGCTTGAACCTGACTGGGTGAGAAGCGAATGGCTCTCAACCAGTCAAGGTGCAAAACGGTTGAATACCAACAAACCCGGAAATTTGCCAACTGCACAGGTACACGGTACTCTGATGAGAACAAAAATTCGAAAACTGAAATACTAGCTGCACGGCAACTAGCTGGGGAATTGGTCACATGGTAACCAGTAATACATGGTCGATCGTGCCGTCAGGAATCAAGATTCCTCGAGGCTCATCAGGTTAACAGTCAAGTTAATCATGCCGTCGGGCATTCGAAGAAATCTTTTGGCATCAGTCGGACTTCATCATTAAGTCAGGAATAGAATTCTCGGTCAATCATGAACCAATTGGGGATATCCAACTTCTACCATCAGGCACTCTGCTTCAGCTGAGAGAACTGCTTCGTTAGCACGGTTGGACTTCAATCATCAAGTCTTCGAGGGATGTTTCAACTTCGCTTCTCAGAAACCTGTCAGGGATGACACATCTCCGCTGGGGATTCTGGGGAACCATCAAGTAACTCTGCTTCGGGGATCCAGAAATCAATCTGGGTGAGTCAACTCTGCTGAGGACATCAAGAATCATCTTGAACAAATAACTCCGCGGGGACTTCAAGAATCATCCTGAACCGATAGCTCTGCCGGAGATTTCAGGAGTCATCCTGAGCAGGCGCTCTGGCGACTGCACCGGGGATTTTAAGAATCATCTTAAGCAAACGACTTTGCCGGGGGAGAATTCAAGATTTATCTTGAGCAAGCGACTCTGGAGGGGAGGAATCATCTCGAGCAAGCGACTCTGGAGGGGAGAATTCAAGAATCATCTCGAGCAACCGACCTGCGGAGGAACACCTGCAAAACAAGAACGGTAACGACTTAGCTCATGTTTAGTATGCATATGCTTCAGCAATGGCGCAATTTTCCACACGGTGGAAATGCTACGCGTTTATGATGAATGCTATGCAATCATGCAAAATGCTATGACCCCATCAGCAAAATAAATGTTGAAGGGAGAATCCTCCTGTCAAGGAGAAAGAACCACTCTGGTGGAGGAAGGAATCATCCCGCCGAGGAGAAAAAGGTCACGCCAATCTCAATCGGACTCTGTGGGGAAGTGAACTTCAGTTGACTGTTGCAGGGGAACGAAGCTCTACGGGAACCTGGACCTGCTGAGGAGAGCGATGTCAATCGCGAAAATAAACTGCACGGCCTTCACGGCTACTTCCCTGGCGGGGACACACAGCGTCAGCTATTCAACACTCTACTGGGGAAAACCAATCATGGTCCCAACTGCTTCCAAGGCCTCGGCTCTCTTGGGGATCTGCAAACTCGGTTGGGGAAGAAGAAATCGTCTTGCTTCGGGGGAGAGTACGACTCTACGGGGAATCTCGATTCCGTTGGAGACTCCAGTCTGGAACTATCGATTGATGCACACTTCAGTGACTCAGCTGGGGAGACGACATTCCTTTAGGATGCACTTGACTGGGGAGAGAATCCTCTCTGCCTGGGGGAACATATCAATGCTTACGATCTCACGTTCGGACTCTGCGGGGAGAGACTGCTGAACTTTGCTAGAGAAGAAGGAATCATCCTGCTTGGGGACGCATACGGCGTACTGTCTGGTACATGCTACACCTGCACCAACACAAACAAACAAACAAGATACCCTTCTCAAAGGGACCTATCAAGGTTATCATCTTGTGACAATGTTCGAGTAATTCATTGTTTCAACAATCAGTGGCCTAGGCCCGCAAGTTTATGTATGCGCATTTTGTCAAAAACATCGGCGTCCTTTTTCGCAAACAAAACAGATAAATGCTAAACAAACAAGCAGAATTGCTGAATAATATACATTTTATTGATAACAAACCCCTGAATGGGTAAAAATGTTTTACAACAGATGCAAGCTCCTGAAATGAGGAAGCCGCGCAAAAATAAAACATAAATATACATCAGTATATACAAATGTCGGCAACGAGGCGTAGACGAACACCATGAGTTGATCCCTCTATGACCCACTCGACTTCGATACTTCTCCGACGCTTCAGCTTCAGAAGAGATTGATTCAGATAAACGGCCTTCAGGTCTTCCAAACCACTAAACAAACGCAGTCCACACGTGGAACGCAGTCATTTGCTTTTTCAAATCCCTAACTATTGCGTGAACCGCCCTTTGCGGGTTTTCAGTTCACTGGGATACCCTTTTTTGCCAAAGTCGCCCATCCGGGTTTTCGACTTTACGGGTGTACATTTTTTCGATTTATATCCCTAATTTTTGCCCGAACCTTTTTCCTTTTTTATGGTTCGCCGGGATGCCCCATTTTTGCCTGGATATTCTTTTTCTTTCCAGCGGGTCATTTTTAAGCAAAGTATTTTTTAACTGCGTCCGCGTTCACCGGGGATGCAAAATCCTCACCATCCATCGTGGATAACAACAAAGCTCCTCCCGAGAAGACCTTGTTGACGACGTATGGACCTTCGTAATTGGGAGTCCACTTGCCCCGGTGATCGGAGTGTGGAGGAAGAATCTTCTTCAGGACGAGATCACCCGTCTGAAAGCTTCTGGGACGCACCTTCTTATCATAAGCTTTCTTCATTCGGCTTTGGTACAGACGACCATGCGCAATCGATACTAACCTCTTCTCGTCCATCAGGCTGAGTTGGTTTAGTCGGTTCTTAATCCATTCTGCCTCGTCGAGTTTCACATTAACCAAAACTCGCAAAGAAGGGATCTCCACTTCTAACGGTAGGACAACTTCCATACCGTACACCAGTGAGAACGGAGTTGCCCCGGTTGATGTACGTACCGTTGTACGATAACCGTGCAATGCAAATGGCAATATCTCGTGCCAATCCTTGTGGGTCACGACCATCTTCTGTACAATCTTCTTGATGTTCTTATTGGCCGCTTCAACGGCGTCATTCATCTTGTGCCGGTAAGGAGATGAGTTGTGGTGTTCAATCTTGAAACTCTGGCATAGCTCCTTCATCATCTTGTTATTCAGATTCAAACCATTATCTGTAATGATCCGCTCGGGAACTCCGTAACGACAGATGATATCCCTCTTTATGAATTTAGCCACCACCTGCTTGGTCACATTAGCGTATGAGGCGGCCTCCACCCACTTGGTGAAGTAGTCGATAGCTACTAGAATGAAGCGATGACCGTTAGATGCAGTAGGCTCGATCTTGCCTATCATGTCGATGCCCCATATGGAGAACGGCCACGGGGAGGACATGACATTCAACGGGAACGGCGGCACATGAACTTTATCAGCATAAATCTGGCATTTATGACATCTCTTCGCGAATTTAAAGCAATCTGATTCCATCGTCAGCCAGTAGTATCCTGCTCTCAGGATCTTTCTCGTCATAGCATGCCCGCCGGCGTGCGTACCAAATGTGCCTTCATGGACCTCTTCCATGAGCATACTCGCCTCTTTCTCATCTACACATCTGAGTAGCACGAGATCGTGGTTTCTTTTATACAAAACTCCATCAGGATTGAGGTAAAAATTTCCAGACAGCCTCCTCAGAGTCTTCTTATCCTGGGTTGACGCTCCCGCAGGATACTCTTTAGTCATAAGGAAGGTCTGGATGTCGTGGAACCATGGCTTGCCATCATAGGCTTCCTTGATCGCAAAGACGAATGCAGGTCTATCAAGACGAGAAAGGACAATTCTTGGAGCTTCATTCCAAAAATTGACTTTATACATTAAAGCCAACGTGGCTAAGGCATCAGCCATCTGATTTTCGGCCCTGGGCACATGATGGAGTTCCACTCGATCAAAGAACGGAAGTGGCCTTCTGGCATAGTTCATGTACGGCACCAAATTCGATTGACGAGTCTCCCACTCTCCTTTAATCTGGTTGATCACAAGCGCCGAGTCACCATATACATCTAGGTTCTTGATTCTCAAATCAATTGCCTCTTCTAGACCCATGATGCATGCTTCGTACTCCGCTTCATTGTTGGTGACTGGAAACGTCGGTCTCGCAGTGAACGGGATATGGGATCCGTGGGGAGTCGTGATGATCGCCCCAATGCCACTTCTGTAAGAATTAACCGCCCCGTCAAATATCAATTTCCACTGGGATTTCCTATCTGGCCCCTCGTCGGGCAACGGTTTGTCGCAATCCCTCGCTTTGAGAAACATGATATCCTCATCAGGGAATTCAAATTTCATCGGCTGGTAATCCTCGATCGGCTGTTCGGCAAGGTAATCAGACAATACGCTGCCCTTAATGGCCTTCTGGGAAACGTACTGAATGTCGTATTCCGTCAACACCATTTTCCATCTGGCAATCCTGCCCGAAAGCGCCTGCTTCTCGAAGACGTACTTGATCGGATCCATCTTCGAAATTAACATGGTGGTGTGGTTGAGCATGTACTGTCGTAAACGTTTGGCAACCCAGGCTAGTGCATAACACGTCTTCTCTAGCATCGAGTAGCGAGATTCACAGTCAGTGAACTTCTTACTCAAATAGTAAATGGCATGCTCCTTTCTGCCCGTCTCGTCGTGCTGACCGAGAACACACCCCATACTATTCTTAAGAACTGTCAAGTACATGATTAGTGGCTGTCCCGCCACTGGGGGTATCAAGATTGGAGGTTCCTGTAGATACTGTTTTATCTTATCGAATGCCTTCTGGCCATCCTCATTCCAGGTAATCGCCTGATCTTTCTTTAAAAGCTTGAACATCGGTTCACACGTGGCCATGAGCTGAGAGATAAACCTTACAATGTAGTTTATTCTGCCCAAGAAACCACGAGCTTCTTTTTCTGTTTTCGGCACTGGCATTTCTTGTATCGCTTTAATCTTCGCAGGATCAACCTCGATGCCTCTTTCACTCACGATAAACCCCACTAACTTTCCGGACCGTACTCCGAAAGTACACTTGTTAGGATTTAGCCTCAACCTGAACTTCCTAAGCCTCTCAAAAAGCTTCAGCAAATTGACCAGATGTCCCTCCTCCGTTTGGGACTTCGCAATCATGTCATCAACATAGACTTCAATCTCATGATGAATCATGTCATGAAACAAAGTAACCATTGCTCGTTGGTAAGTGGCCCCTGCGTTCTTCAGACCGAAAGGCATTACCTTATAGCAAAATGTTCCCCAAGGCGTGATAAACGTAGTTTTCTCCAGGTCCTTCGGTGCCATCTTGATCTGATTGTAACCGGAGAAGCCATCCATGAACGAAAACACAGAGAACTGGGCTGTATTGTCGACCAACACATCGATATGAGGCAGCGGGAAATCGTCTTTAGGGCTCGCCCTATTCAAATCCTGATAATCGACGCACATTCGTACCTTACCGTCCTTCTTCGGTACAGGCACTATGTTGGTGACCCACGGAGGGTAAGTAGTGACCGCTAAAAAGCCAGCATCAAGCTGCTTCTGCACTTCTTCTTTGATCTTAACGGCCATATCTGGTCGTGTCCTCCTAAGCTTCTGCTTAACGGGAGGACAATCTTCTCGCAGCGGCAAATGGTGGACCACGATGTCAGTGTCAAGTCCGGGCATATCTTCGTATGACCAAGCAAAGACGTCCCTATACTCTCTTAGCATCTCGACCAATCTCTGCTTGACATCACTCTGCAATGCAGCCCCTATCCTGACGTTTCTGACGAGTTCTTCAGAACCCAGATTCACGATCTCAATTTCCTCTTCATGAGGCAGAATAATTTTCTCGTCTTGTTTCAACAAGCGGGATAACTCTTTAGGAAGGTCTTCGTCTTCCTCAATCTCTTCTTCGGCTTGATAGATCGGGAAATCGAAGTCGAAGTGAGCCGTAGAAGGTCCAGAGTCGATGTCATCTGTTATGTGGATCCTGCAATAACAAGGGTTAAGTTTAAAACAAGGATGTGCAGGTTAGCACAAACCCCATTGCCATTTTATTGTTTTTCAAAACAAATATAAAACAGGAATAACAGAGATCACAATATTTGAATACGAAGAAAACGCCTTTGATTTATTAACAAAATGCATGTACATAATCCAACAAGGCCCTGACAATAAAACCACTATGCCCCGGGTAGGACATAGGGTTGTACAATGATTGGAAAAAAGTAAATCATTACTCTTCGCTTGTCATCTGGATAATATCCTTGACAGACCAATTGTTGAGGCCCTCGCCTGACTTGCTTGGCTGGATCCAAGAGTCGAGGTCACAGTCGCTATCTCCGCTGTCTTCAGACACTGCGTTGATGCTCTCGAAAATCACTCTGCCGCTGGTAAACTGGATCGGCCCCTTACCTCGCGACGCACTGCTATAAGAAGAAGCTTCAGCTCCAGGAGAATATCCCAACCCAAACTTATCTTGCTTGTTAGGTATCTCCAAAATTCGCCCCCAGCCTGGGGTAGATCCGGCTTGGACAACGACCCGAGCTTCCTTGAATGAGGAGAGAGTCATCTCTGGCTTTTCGGCGACTACAGGAGCTACGTCTTTCACTTTGACAGCTTCGAACGCTTGGCATAGAGTCTCATGGATCTCCCCGTCCATTTCAACATACTTGAAGGACGACAAATGGCTCACCATTATGTCTTCCTCACCACAAACGGTCACGATGCTACCTCCGACAACATACTTGAGTTTCTGGTGCAACGTGGAGGTCATGGCTCCAGCAGCATGGATCCACGGCCGACCCAAGAGACAGCTGTAGGCAGGCATGATGTCCATGATATAAAAGACCGCATCGAATGTTTCCGGCCCGACTTGGATTGGCAGGGTCACCTCCCCGAAAACATGGCGTTTAGTTCCATCGAACGCCTTCACAACCAGATCACTGGGTGTGCAAATCACTCCGCGAGTATCCAACTTCATCAATGCCTTCTTCGGAAGAACATTGAGTGACGACCCAGTGTCTACCAACACGTGCGACATAATCGTTCCCCTACACTCTATCGAGATGTGCAGAGCGCTATTGTGGTTCCTCCCTTTCGGCGTCAGCTCTAGGTCAGTGAACCCTAGCCCATTTCCAGCATTTACGTGGGCTACGACCTCCTCTAGCTGATTTACCGATATTTCCTGCGGTACATATGCGGTGTTCAACACCTTCAGCAGCGCGTTGCGGTGTGCTTCAGAACACAGCAACAGATTCAGGATGGAAATTTTCGAGGGCGTCTGATGGAGATGATCCACAATCTTGTAGTCACTCTTTTTAATCAACCGCATAAACTCCTCGGCATCTTTAACGAGTAAGTCTTTTTCTACCCCACAAGGGATCTCTTCAACGACCTTACTTTTACCTTTATCAGCTGCATCAGCTCTGACCGCTTTATCCGCCACGACCTCCGGCGGTGCAAACACTCTTCCGCTGCGAGTAATACCACTGATTCCTGTAAGGTTCTCCACAGACGACCCAAACGGTTCTAGCTCCAACTTTTGTCCGTTGCAGTAGACTTCAGCCCCGTAATGCCATGGGACAGCATTAGTGCTTTCGAACGGTATTGGCCCAGCCTTGGTGATGGTAATTGTGGGCGGCCTGGGTGCAGAAATAGTTATCGTCTGGCGAGGGATGGTGATGGTGGCGACCTCATCATCTTGCTTCAGCACTACCTCCCCTGATCCACATTCGGCCCTCCGACTAAACTGTAAAATCCCTTTAGTCATCAGACTTTGAATTCCTTCTACCAACTGTTCACATCCATCAGAACGTGTCGCACAGTCCATACACAGCTCTCCGCAACCTGGAAAGAAACCTCTTTTCATCAACTTAGCTTTAACGAAGCTAAGCGGCGTCTTTAGATCTCTGACGTCAGTCAACAAATCTAAGCTCTCGTCTTCGATAATGGCGTTCACTCCACCTCCCATATGATTCGGCATAGGGTTCTTCGTGACATTTGGCACATTATCCGAGAAGTTGATGATCTTAGCGTCCACCATGTCCTGCACCTTGTGCTTGAAGGCTTTGCAATTCTCTATTGTGTGGCCTGGTGCCCCTGAGTGAAAATCACAAGTTGCGTTTGCGTCGTACCCTGGCAAAGGTGCCCCTGTCAAGGGAGCCAGAGTTCTCTTCTGGATCAACTGTAGCTGAAGCAAAGTCTGCAATAGTTGCGCGTACGACATGGGCGGTGTCTCGAGGTGACGGCTCGACAGAGGTGCACGATTCTGATACTTTCTGTACCCTTGTTGATTCGGCTGCTGCTGCTGCTGTGGCTGTTGAACTGCCGGGATAGTTATGTTGGCCACCTGCTGGTGAGGGCCTTTACCCTTCCTTCGAGCGTTGGTCACATCGCTCGCTTCTCCTTCCCGTCTTTTGCCATTATAAGGTTTCTTTCCGCCTCCTCCAGCTGAGGATGACTCACCTTGAATTTTCCCGAGCTTGATCCCATTTTCGATGTGCTCACCCGTGATAATGAGATCTGAGAATGTTCCAGACATGCCGCTGACCAATTTCTCATAGTAAACCCCTGGGAGGGTGGCTACGAACATCTGCACAAGCTCACGTTCAACCATCGGCGGCTGAACCCTGGCTGCCAACTCACGCCACCGCTGGGTGTATTCCTTAAACCCTTCGTTGTTCCTTTGCGACAGATTCTGCAGTTGGACTCGGTTCGGGGCCAAGTCGCTATTGTATTGGTAGTGGTACACAAATGCTTCAGCAAGGTCCTTCCATGTGCGCACATTGGTAGGTTCCAGACTCATGTACCACTCGAGGGATGGCCCGGACAGACTGTCCTGAAAGAAGTGCATCATCAACTTCTCGTCCTCAGAGTGAGCGGACATTTTTCTGTAATATGATCTCAGGTGGACGCGAGGGCAAGTGGTGCCCTTATACTTTTCGAAGTCAGGCACCTTGAACTTGGGAGGCACCTTAAAATCAGCAATCAGTCCCAACTTGGACATATCAACGCCCAGGGTGTTCTGATTCTCGATATTTCTCATCTTATCCTCGAGTGCCTTGAACCTAAGTTGTGTTTCAGCATTCAGCTCTCCTTTAGCACCTCTCTGAGAAAACACATCGTCCTGACGATCTTCTAACCACGGCTGAGGCCCAAACAGATTCCCAACACCTGCATTGCCATTGCCCAGCCCGACATTGACATTAGCTTCCAGACTCCATTACCGACGCCCGTCGTATTGCCGTTGAGTCCCATGTTAGCTATCACATTACCATTGGCACTGCCATTCCCCCCGGTCACGGGGACGCCATTCTGTGGAGTTTCAACTGGTGGAGGGGTAGGCACAGTCCCACCATGGAGTATGCTGTTGCTATCGACCCTTGATATCAGAGGCTGAACCAAGGTTCTGAGCTGATCCTGGCCATTGGCGACCGCTTGCATGAGCTCCATGAAGCGATCCATTCTTTCGCGGAGTTCCTGAACATCAGTTTGCACTTGCTCCATGATCCTGGTTTGATTAGCTTATGTTGGATAGCGGTGAATAGGTCTCTGATCAATCCTGGAACCACCTGAAACAACCTGGAAACACAAAAGGGTTAGGAAAAACGACAAAGTGCTCGTTATGCAAATGCTTCATGCAAATGCAAACGTGTGTCTGTGCGTTAGGGAGATCTCCCCCGATCCTAGTGCCTGAGTGCCAGTGCTAATAATAAGAAGTCTGAGTCCAATCATGGAAATAACATCTCATATATAGAAAGAAAGCCCATCAAGGCGGTACACCACGTCAGTGAATACAAGATGAATCAATAGCGTGACCTCATCCAACAATCCTGGTGATGGTCAGCATACAACAACGATCAAAACAAAAGGAATACAAATATAGTCAAGTACGGCCACGGGAGCGAAACTCTTCTAACAACCCCTTCGTTTCTGGATGATCAGGACGAGTGAGCAACCCTTCGACGAGCAGCTCCCTCTACATAATAGTGTATTGAAGACCTTCGACCGAATCTTCCCATGCTCCTTCGCCGAAACAATCTTCTAACTTTCGCTTCTTGGATTCAAACATCAGTTTGCGCTTCTTCAGGTTAGCGAGAGCCCTGTTGAGCTGGCCTTCGGCGGCGTATCTGCGCGCCGTTTCTTCATCAAACCTCTTCTCACTGGCCTTCACCTGGGCTTCCAGCTTGGAGATCTGTTGCATCAGCTTGTCCTCCCGCTCTTTCCTGGTGGCTAGGGAGGCCTTCCAGTGCTGGTTGAACTTGGATATCTTCCGATACGCTTCGTCCAAGTGCTGCTTCTTCGTAGCCAGTACGTCGTTGACAGCTTTGAAGTCCTGACCCATGCGCTCACGCTCAGCTGTCTGCTTAGTCAAGTCTGTCCCCAGCTGGTTCACCAGCTCTGTCTGCCTTTTGAAGGAATGAACAACTTCGTTTCTCTCGCTTCGGAGCTGAGCCAATTCTTTCTCCAGTTCTTCATTTGCCCTCTTCAATTCATCTCGCTCAGCTAACACCTGATTATGCTGCTGAATGGGCACGGTAGTAGGCTCTTCAATCATTGGAGGGCTTTCCGGCTTGGCAGGAAGAAACAACATCCCTATAGAATCTGCTCTGGCTCTGATCCACGCCACATACGGAGGGTAGGCTTGGTTATTGCTTTTCCCCAGCAATGGTTTTCCCCTCTTACTGATGCCATTCCAAGCGCGCTGAAGCTTAGATAACAGATCCCCCTCTAGAAGGCCAGTGAGGTACAGAGATTCCTGCACCTCTTCATCCTTCAGCGGAGCTCTCAAAGCATACGCGAACTGTCGGACCAGCAAAGACGGATTATAGTTTATACAACCCTTCCTGCCTATCAAAGGCACGTTCGGAAACCCGCTGCAGCTGAAGATAATCTCGGTACCCAACCTATCTCTGTCAAACCAGTCAATATCCTCCGCTGATAGACTCATCAAACGCTCGGACCACTCAGCTGTGGCTGCAGACGAAACAAAGGGACCCCTCTTGGGTAGATGACTATCAAGCCATTTGTAAAGCAGAGGCACACAGCACGAGACATTCTTGCCCCTTCTGTTCTCGTTTTTGTAGTGGATGGAATGGTAGACATCTCCTATCAAGGTAGGGACTGGATTCCCTGAAGCAAAGATGCGGAACGCGTCGAAGTCTACAAAATCCGGCATATTGGGGAACAGAATGATGCCATATATGCACAGAGCGAGAATGGTGTTGAATACGACCCAACATCCATCTTTGGCGCACTGCTGAGCCTTACCCACTAAGAACTGCAAGGAGAAACCAGGAACCTTGTTCCAACTAGACAATACCAACTCGGAGGCATCCAAATTAAGTGAAGGAGCTAGACCAGCCAGATCAGGCTCAGCACCCATATGAACAAAGGGCATCTGCCTCTTGATAGGCACACCTAACAAATCAGCATATTCCTCTAGTGTGGGCGCGAGAACAAAATCCTGGAAAGTAAAGCATCTCAACGGAGGATCGTAGAACTGCAGCAGAGCGTGCAACCCATTCAACTCGAACGCAGAAGGTTTACGAACCAAACTGAGCAATTTGCCGTAAGACTTTCTGAACTCATCTCTCACAGAATCATCTGCTAAAGCAATCAAACCAGTCAGCTGAACCACATCAGGGGCAGGGAGCTTATAAGCCACAGTCTTCCTCAGAGAACCCATAACGATACAATAGGAGGCAAGAAATCCTGGATCAGGGAAAGCGGTACCTGCAACACAGACACACATTAATGAAATGCAAATGAGTATGCAAAGCGATGTAAAATGCAATCATGCAGCAGGAGATCAAGGCAACTGTGCTGTTGAAGAGATGAAGGTGAAGATTCTGTATCAACAAAACCACCAGACTGCTCTGTCAAGAACAACCATTATCTCTGATAATAAGAAAACCTTGGTATCAGACCATAAATCTGCTCTGTCAAGAACACACACATATAGGACCATAAGTCTGCTCTGTCAAGAATAAACATCTGATAATAAGGACCTCTGATACAGGACCCTAACCCTGCTCTGTCAAGAACAAATATCTGATAAAGGACCTCTGATACAGGACCAAAACTCTGCTCTGTCAAGAACAAATATCTGATAACCAAAACTCTGCTCTGTCAAGAACAACCATACATCTGCTGATGAGATCCTCAGATCCCAATCAAAAACCTGCTCTGTCAAAAACAACTACACATCTCTAAATATAAAGTCCTCTGATACAGGACCGAAGCTCTGCTCTGTCAAGAACAAACATACATCTGCTGATGAGATCCTCAGATCCCAATCAAAACTGATCTACTATCAAGAAAACCAGGTGGTCTGAAGGTCAAAGTTTCCTGCAATAAACCCAACCCTGCTCACAGGTATGGACCTAAACTGACTCAAGTTTGGCATCCTATGCGTTCATCAGCGTCACAGACATTCAAGAGGGGCGATACGATACCCAAAAGGTGTGGCATCACCAGCTCATGAAGCGGCCTCACTCGGCTGAATCACAAATGATCGGTCCTCAGAGTCGACAATCCTCCAAACCAACAACCCCTTCAACCCAAAGGGTTGAAAAAGAAGCCAACCGGGAGAACCTCGTCTGAGCGTGGATTTCATGAGACACTAGTGCCTGCCAAGCAAGCACGCGCCCACTAATTTCCACAACTAATGCTATGTTCACTCAAGCCTGGGTCTGGCTTCTCACTCATCAGAATGCCCCTCCCACAACAGCATAGATAATCATATCATACTGAAAATAAAGTGCGGGAAATAAAGTGCGATAAATAAAAACAACCCAACAAGTAATCATACAAGCGCTAGGATTGACTCTCGCGGGGGACGTCAGATCCCCAAACTGACTCGCATTCGGTACGTTGGATCCTAGGAAACTATCAAGTCCCCAGCAGAGTCGCCAGTTGTCGCTTCCGCAAAAATAAGGTGCCGGCAAAACAGAAGAGTCGCCACCTTTCATTATTTATCCCTCGGAGCGGGAAAGGAAACGATCGGAAAAACCTGACGAAAAAGGGTAAGACAAGGTCATCGCAACCGTTGTCTGGGTTCGGGAGTCGGTTACGCAAGAGGAAGGTATTAACACCCCTCACGTCCGTCGTACTCGACGGGATCCACGCTTGTTGTGTTTACTGGACGAGTTGGTTTATCTATCTACCTATCAAGGCTGGCTTAAACAGAAAAGAAAATGACTCGGCAAAGCGTCGCACTATATGCCTACGTATTCTCATCAGAGAATGAGAAATCAGAGTCAACGTAGTTCGACTTACTACGGGTTACAGGGAAGGTGGCACGCCAATACATCAGTATTGTGCCTACATACTCTCAACAGATATGAGAGATCAGAGCTTACGTAGTTCGGGATACTACGGATTACGGGAATTCAGATTCATCTGTTCTATCGAGTAGGGTTAAACAACAGTTCCAGCAGTTAGGGACAAAGTCTGTTTGCGTTGGCGCTGAAGTTTAACGACACTCTTTTCTTCAGAAAAGCTTCCTTTGAATTATGGGTCCACGGGGCAAAAAAGGTTTAAAGTTTGTTTTTTGTCTTTTACGGAAGAAGTGTTTTTTATTGTGTTTGCAATTTCAATCGCACTAAAGACTATGACCTGAGAGTGAATGCGTCGCATGTCACCCAAAGGGTGCCATACTAAACATTCAAATTGTGGAAAAGAAACTCTCCCACAATCCTTTCTCAGATAGCTTAAGGCTCATAACGTATGAAAGAAATCATTCATGATTACTGTATCTTAAGCTGTTTTGAGATGAGAAGAGAACAGGCTCAACTACGGAGAGACTATCAAGTCCTACTGTTGTCATGCCAAGGATTCATCCTATGGTTGAAGTTTGAAACAGGGAACTCCTAGAAGTTGTCATGCATAGGTTTCAACCTAAAGTTCTATCATCATTTCCTTATCAAAGGAAGTGAGAGTCCTAAGGGATCATATCAATGGTACAGAAACAGATAAAGCATCAGCTTAAACAGTAAACAGTAACCAACTGTAAAATGCATGCAATGCAAGTGAGGGAGGAAATGTGTGTGGGGTGTCAGCCTCCACAAGCTCATCTCAACCTCAAGCCAGAATGAATAACAGTAGTCATACAGAAGAAATAACATAAAGTGCTGTCAAGCAAAATATCAGAGACTGTAATCATACAGAAGAAATGGAATGCTATCAAGCAAAATAAACCACATGGGCAAGGGAGCTGGGCTCTACCGAATACCCGCAAGCAAAGCCATACAGTAACAATACAAGCAGAGGGAGCAACTCAACCTCTAGCGCAATCATGCTCCTAGATTAAAGTCAGTCTAATCATGGACTTATTTTAATGCATCAAGCATGTCAAACAAGGCATATCAGCAATACAGACAAGAAAGCAACAGATCAACCCCTCTTTCAATTCCAAGCTTCAACTCTTCTGACATCAATCCAGTCTTCAGACTTCAATTACCCTTCAAGGCTATCATCTTTCATGACAAATATCAATTTGCTTCTCCAAGTTTCAACCCTTCCACATAAGTATCAACTCATCTTCACTTCTCCAAGCTTCAGCTCTTCAGTTAATCCCACCTTCAGGCTTCACTCTTAACTACAAGTATCAACTTGATCCCTTCAGGATCTCCAAGCTTCAGAGTAAGTATCAACTCATCCTCTGTTCTTCAAGCCTCAGCTCTACACTCAATCTCAATGGAGTCTTCTTCATAAGTATCAACTCAGTCTTCAAGCTTCAGCTCTCTTTGCTTTACCAGCCTCAACTTAGTCTTCTCCTTTTACAAGCTTCAACTTCTCAGAGTAATCTTCAATCACTTAGAAGTGCCAACTTCATCCTTCAGTCTTTAAGCTTCAGCTTTTCATTCAATATCCATTGGGTCTTCAAGTATCAACTTGTTCTTCTTGCTCTTCAAGCTTCAGCTGCAATGGCAATGCTCAAGGGATCATCCTCTTCCACACTCTTCAGTGAAGTCCTTATCTTCAAACTCAAGCCCAACATCTTTCAAGATACTCAAACCAGAATACAATTGATTTAACAGGATGAGAGGAAATGATAAACAACTTACTGACAACCAAAGGAAGCCTGTAAGGGTTCATCATTATGAGACTGGTTCCCTCAAAGTTCTACTTCCCAGATAAAGCCACTCATCCTTCCAAAGGAGGGATGTGAATATCTGAGAAGGACTTTTAGTCATTGGGAGGAATGGAAGCACAAGAGGCTTTCCATGTTTGTGAAAGAAATCATTCTAACTACAAGGCTCTCCCTATGTCCTATCTCCTAATCTTCATCAGACACCCTCAGGCACAAGCAAATCCAAAGCTCCAAGCAACTTCAAGTAATTTCAAGAATCTTCCTCTTGTCTTCAACTTGCCTTCAACCTCAATCACAGGCAAACTAAGCACAAACCCTAATCTAAGGGAACTATGGAAATTAAACTAGTTGAATTAGTAAATTAGGATCACCTAAAACCTAGTACTAAAGTTAGTCCTAACTAAAATACTAAAATCAATTGTAAAATCCTACAAAAATTAATATGGGAACCTAGATCAATCATGACTCTATCACATTAGTTTCAAAGATCAAATCATCAATTTGGACCTAGAACTAAATTCTACATTACAAGGTATCAACCCTAAAAAGGAAGCATCTAAATATCAATCTAGAAAGCACCCCTATTTTCATCACAAAAATGTGAGAAAGTTACTATGGGATCATACATTTCTAACCTAATCACACATAAAAAATTAGGCCAAGAATCATCACTATGAGATCATACAAAATTCTACAAAAATATGCATCAAACATAAACATTTTAATATCAATTAAAATACAAAATTCCAATTAAATCAGAAATTATATGAAATGAAAATATTTTTTCTCTAAAAAATAATAGACTCAATCATGATTAATATGCAAAAAGAATGGGTTGAATTGGATTAATATTCAATTAGTTATGAATTTTACAAAAAACATGAATAAAATGAAAAAATAATGAAAATCAAATAAAAATAATGAAGCGCGCGGTGCAGGAAGCAAACATTTTCAGTTAAAAACATGGGTTGGGCTTGCTGGGGGGTGTGGATAGCACTCAGATTATTAAGCCCAAAGCACCAAATAAATGAAACGCATCGTTTCATCAGAAACTCTTCACAACTCAGCTTTAAAACACAGCCCTTGGATCTTCTTACAGTCAATGGTCAAAACATGATCCAATGGTGAGAACTTCATCTTCTCCATTTCAAAGCTCTGAGCTTCGCACCCAGCTCCAGCCACCGCCGTTGGAGCTCCGATCGTCCCCTTCAACCCTAGTTCTTCCTAGAGGCCTCCAATCCAAGAGGTCAAAACATGAAACACACTCCAAATCTTGCCACGAACTCAACCATGCCATTAGTTTCTTCTGAAACCCCAAGAATCATCATCTCCCAATCTCAACCAAAAATGGTGATCTTCCTATTTTGTCTCTAATTCAACAATTAACCATATGAAAACCATCCTAGGTCATTCTACAACTAATCTAGCACCCTAATTCAACCTTATTCTACCTAAATCATGCTATAGGAAGAAGGCTACAAACCTGGAAATTCTTGAATGACAGATGCACCAAATCTTCACTTCAAGCTCTCAAATCTTCTGGACACGATCACTGAACTTCCTCCTTGCTTCTGTATGCAAAAGATTCAATGGAAAGTGCTTCAATCTTGAAACACGATGAAGAGTTGCAGGTGCTGAAAATCACTTGCTCCCACACGATCTAGCCATCAATTCTTCTTGGAAATGATCTGGAATCAATCCTTGATACTCATGGAAGAAGAACCAATCAAGAAAATGGAAGGAAATGGAGGAATTTGGTGAAACCGATTGCACTTGCAAGCTATGAAAACTCAATCTCAAACTATGCTCAAACCTTCAATGATCACCAACCTCTGCCATGGATGCATTCTACTCAATATATAGATGAAGTTTGGATGATCTAGAACCCTCTAGATCCTTCCAATGAGATTTTCCACCTCTCATGTCATGAGATTTTGAGTCACTTATCATGACATGCTCAACCCTTGCAAACAGCTTGGAATTCATCCCATTCACCCTTAATTTCTCCCCTAGTGAGATATTAGAGGTGTTTAGCTTGCCAAGTTCCTTGTTCATGCCTTAATTTTGAGTTATGCATATGTTACTTAATATGCAAGCAAGTGTTTTCCAAAGCAAGTCCATGATTTAGACCTCAAATAAAAAATGTGGCTAAACCATTGTTTTCAAAATGTTTTCTAGAGTCAAATGATATATTACATGACATGGTTTGGATGTGTAGGTTGAAAATATCAATTTCCAACTTTGACTTATTTAACTTATGCCTTCATTTTAGGTCATTTTTACAACTTTGAGCTACAAGCTTTTCCACCATCTAATGACCTCCTTACTAGCCTTAAAACATCATTTTAAGCAAGTTTGATGTTGAAGATTTTTCCATTTGAAGCTTGGAAATAGGAGTTATGGCCTTATGGTTGAAATGACCTGTAATCTCCAAATAACCAAAATGCCCTTGACTTGTCAAAGCCATAACTTGAGTTCTACAAATCCTATCAAGGACTTCTAGTACTCTCTAGAAATCTAAGAAGATAAGAAACAACATTCATGTTGACTAAAAGTTCATAGGAATCATCCTTCTTGGGCAAACGTTTGATGCAAGTGGGGTAACTTTCAAGGCCCCAGATTCACATACCTCAGATGACCTGTAACTTGTCAAAGTCATAACTTGAGTTCTACAAATCCTATCAAGGACTTCTAGCACTCAAATTAAATCTAATAACAAGATCTACAACACTCATGTTGGGGTCAAGATGAGATGACAATCACATCTTGGGCTAAACTGCCTTGAAGATAGGGGTCAAACTAGGGGATTTTACACTGTCAAGCCTTAGAAACCCTAGCTTGAAACTTCTCAAACTCTTCAATCATGATGAGTTGACCTTGGAATCATCCTTATAGCATCTCAATGCATCAATCCATGATCACATGGCCCTTGAATTAGGCCTCAACCTTGTTCAAATCATCAGTTGACCTAGGGTTGACCCAGTCAAACCCTAATAGCACCACTCATGGCTGAGTCTTCTTAAACTTGCACAATGACCTGTCTAGGCCTCAAAGTGGTCTTCAACACTTCTCATGAGCTCTCTCAAGACCTCAAATCTAACTTCATGAACTCAGAATCATCTGATGGCTTCCCACAACTCTCTAGTTAGGAGACCTACACACTTGGTTTCAACCAATCTCTCTGAGGATCTTTTAACTTCTCTGACAAGGATGTCAACCCTTGAACACTTGAATAACCTTCTTATCTAGCTTCAAAGTCTTGTGTAACTCTTAATTTGTAATCATACCTCTTGATCTCCTGCATACATGTCAATGAAATGCAAATGATAATGCTAATATGAATGAAATGAAACATAAGCTAGGTAAAGAAGTGTTGGTCAAATTTTAGGGTGCAACACTCATTAGTTGGGGGAATATTCATGGAGTTGTGGTGGTTTAAAGGCAACCATACAAACATGATTCTCAGGCATGATATATCACCATCTTTGTGCACAAACATGAACCAATCTTTGCAACATTATTTTACCACTAAATTGTGCGCGTGATACCTCATTTCCTTGTCCAAAACATTGGCTAAAAGGAACAAACACAACATGTACCTTTGCCACATCTTTTTTCCATAATGAGAAATGATTGGAAACTTGCATAATAAGATTATTCTTTCCACTCTCTCCATTCTACCCTTGCAGCCACTCACAAAGACAATCACTATAACAACCTAAAATGCCATGACAACTACATAACCCGTGCCATTCTCATCCACCTTATACATTTCAAATTTTTTGCCAAATCACCAACCAAGAGTCTTAACCATAGTAGTTTCTATTTTTAACCTTGCAAACCTCCATATAAAAGCTAAAAGAAACCCTAGAGAAGAGAGATACCTCATTGTACAGCCACTCATAACCAAAACTCTCTCTCTTGTTCAAATATATTTCTCTCTTCAGACATCCCTTTTACACAAGTCTCTGGGTCTTTCTTGGTTCCATTCCTCATTCTCAAGGTCCAAAGAAGCAGAAGGTGGAGTTTAGTGAGAGTTTGAGACAAGAATCAGAAGCTTCAGGTGCCTTACTTTGGTAATCTTTCTTCAACTTGTTTATCTTATTTTTACACGTCCATTTGCTTTGTTTGTTGCATATTTGAGCTTATGGGTTGATGTAGATCATGGTTGTGTTAATGTTTTTCTTGTTTAATGATGTTTCAGTTTATGCATCTTCTTTTTGTGCCTTACTTTCACCATGATAGAGTGTTTTACTTTGATTTTTAATGATGAATTTGTGTTCTCCGTGAAAAAGTACGCAAGATGATGTTAAACTTTGTTGTTTTTGGTGAGTTTTAGACTGAGCTCCGGTGAGGGATGGTCGGAGAAGACGACCGAAACTCTAGCTCTGGCGTCTACGTGTCTGTGTGTTGTACTGACTCTTTGACCTGCGTACATGAAAGCCATGTGGAGCCAAATGGCGCTAACTAGATAAATGAATCATGCGTGGCAAGCTTTCATTTTAGTTTCTGATTTTGTTTGGATTATTGGACTGAGCTTTGTATGTATTTCCTTTCCACACCCCAGCTTTCTGGCCTAACGTGCGCCTATAACTAGAACCTTGTTATTTTGTATTTTACTAGTTCACCTCCTTTCCTTGTCTTTTCTTTTTATTTCCTTTCTATTTCTTTTTCATTTTGATTTTTTTAATTGATAAAACCATTTTAAAAATCCCCAAAAATATTTTTCTGATCCTTTGACATATTGACATTGTCTTCATAATTTTTATTTTATTTTTCAATTCATTTTACTATTTTTAATTGATTTATTTTAAGAAGTGCTTTGACATGTTTACCCTTGAATTAGGGCTTGATCATTTGATGCCTTTGCCATGTATTCTTGACCCAATCATTTTATCATGTTTTGACATATGATTGTTAATTGTTTGAAGAAGGTTCTGATGTCTTAATAATAAATTTTTGATTGGTTCTTGAGTAGTTTTAATTGATCCTCGATGCATGCTTGACTAGCCTCCTACATAGTTTTGTTTGGCTTGATTTGGTTTTGTATTAAGCAATCTCTTTGAGATATTTTTTCATGATGAATTTTGATTGTTTTAAATTGGATTAGAGCTTTGGATTCACTTTTATTGGATCATTTTCCTATTTTTGGTTGAATTTCCAAGTTGTTGATATTTTGGTCATGTTTCTTTGTTGTTCTTGACATAGTTTCTTGAGAATGTTTCTTGACATAGTAATATGGAGAAAAAAAACTAACTTTAAACGGCCAACGGAAGAAAATTTGACGAGTTAATATATCGTTGGAATCAAAATTTTACAAAAAATCAAATTTATACCGCAAATTGCGAAACAAGTTACGAATTATACCAAAAAAAGCAAAAACATGGACAAAAAATTTGATTAAAGAATGCATCAATTCGGGTAAAATATGCATTGGAACTAAAAGATAAGTATATATTCATGATCAACGTAAAAAATCAATTCAAATGGTATATTCACATGTTATTAATAGTTAAGAATTAAAAAAATCACTATTTTCAAGATTATGTGTTTCATGCAATAATAAGTGATTATCCAATGATCAATTCCAAAATAGTAGCTTAAGTTAAATCAATCATCAAGTATCCAATAATTCATGGCAAGAATATGGAAGAGATAAATAATTGTCGACAGAGTGGAGGTTTGCTCCAATTAGTGTTGAAATTCGGCGTGTCAAAGTGTAATACGAAAAACTTAAAGAATAAGCTCTAATTAGCTTCCAAGATTTGATGATTATTTTTTATGATGAACTAACATAGAAGATGAGTTTTGATGAATAAGTATGAATTGATGAACTTTGGATGATGATGATTGTTGATGAAATTTGATAAATTTGCTTGAATTGTTGAAGCTTGACTATTGTTGAATGATTGTGGTTAAGTTCTACCAACTTAGAACTTCAATGTGAAGTTCTAAAATATGGATGAATATGAACTTTGGTGAAGGTTAGAGAATGAAGAGAATGATGAGAGATGGTGAGAAAGTGTAAAAATGGTTCAAATTGGTTAACCCCCAAAATTTATAAGAAATAACGTGTTTATATAGACTTGGTATTTAAATAAGCACCCTTGAATTGTGATCCAAGTAATGGTTTTATCAATGGTTAGAAATTAATTTAATCATTAGTTGTGGACCACCATTTTTAACCATATAATTAATTGTTAAGAATGGTTAAGATTGAATGAAAAAAAAAAGGAAGTTGAGATTTGTGTTTGTTTGAAAGTTTTGTGTTAATTTGGTAGTTAGGGAAGTAAGAGGTAATTAGGTAAATGGATGGCTTATGAAAAAAATAAGTGGTTAAGGGTGGTTAGAGACCAATGGTGTTGGAGTTTAGCAAAAGTACCAAGTTCGTATATAAGGCAAATGGTCACTAGTAATTATCCTGAATTTGAATGCTTTTTTGCCTTAATTTTTCTACCACTTTGCCTTGAATTTTAGTAAATCACCCCTTGATTTTAAGTGTCTTTGAGAAGTAATTTTATGTTGAAAATAAACACTTTTAAATTAAGTGACAATTATTCAAATCTCCCAGCTAACCATGAATCTCAAATAAAGAGATGATCCACACCAATATGGGAAATAAACCCGAATAATTACCAAATAATATCCGCCTTGAAAAAAAACCACTTAAACCAAATAAATCCATTATTACCGAACCTTGACCTAATGAATATGCTATGCAAAATATGGTGAATGGTATGTTAAATGCATGACCTAATTGAATGAATTGAAGACCATCTATGTAGATGATTTTGAACCACAAGCTAGATAAACTGAGTAAATATTAGGGCAACTTTTAGGGTATGGTAGCGGCCCCATGTTCAAATAGGGAAACAATTCAAGAGGAGTCAGTGTCATGGACAATCAGTAACAAATCTCTAACACAAAAAACCCACTACCACATGCATATTAATAAAGGAGTTGGTGACATTAGCATTTGCATTAAAATTTGAATTGCAATTGTGTTGTGTGGGAATAATACACTTGGTATTGTTTTTGTTTATCATATTGTTGTTAATTTTCACCATTAACATTTATAAGGTGTATTCTCACCCCCTTTTTGTCGTTGTGGCATAATTGCTCCTCTAGAGTACATATAATCAGGTACTCAGTAGGAGTAATTGATTGTGAGTTAGAAGATGACCTTGGAGCTCTTCTTCATTTATTTTATCGCTTATCGCTATTTAGTTGGCCTATAGCTATAATTTTAACATCGGGAACATAGTGTATAGTTTGATTTGAGTCGATGTTTGGAGTTTATTTTCTTTGAGTATTTTCCATTAAATAATTGTTTGATGCTATGAGATATTTTTAGTTATGTTGCGAGATTTTGATAAATATTCATGAGGTTGCATGTTGTGCTTTGAGTATCATCCTAAGTTATGAAATTTCTCTTTTATATTAAGAGTCAGGATTTAGGGTGTTACATTTGTGGGTTGGTAATTTTATTTGGTTGGGTGTTGTTTTTAAGTAGTTTTCTAATTTTGTTGAGGGGTTACATGTTGAAGCTTGTTGTGTGCAAGTTGTTTCATGTGGGTCGTATAAATACATATCTTTGGTGAAAAACATAATTATAACTTATTTATACCACTACATATAATTATGAGTTGATTTAGTTTCAATTGGCATGACAACTTCGATTAGGGCTTGTTGATGATGATGATGCCTCTATTGATGACACTCAACTTTAGGGAAGTCTTTCCAATCGTCAAAGGCCCATTGTTCATTAACTTTATATTTATACCATTATCTGAGGCACTTGAGGGGGATCTAAGAATTGTTTATGCATGCAAAACCGCAGATTCATAAGGTCACTATGGTGCATCTCCACAACGGTGAACCTTATGATTGTTGCTGTTACAATCCAAACGACATGATAATAAGCCTTGTGAAATCAATGAATTTTGTCTTCAAAGACATTAGAAGCCTACCTATAATCGCGTTGGTGAGAGCAACCTATTTTAGGTTGGGATCATTGTTTGCGATTAGAGGCGAAACAAGAAGTTCGATGTTACAATCAGGGAATTGTTTAGTGAAAGCTGCATGAAAGTGATGAAGGAGAGAAATATCAAAACTAGCATACATGTGGTTATATGCTTTGACCATCATAGATACACTTTAAGTGTAGAAAAGATAATGGACCATAATGAGGGGAGGCCAAATGGATACTATCAGGTCGAACTACATCAAGGTTGGTACGATTGTGTAAAGTTTCAATTCTTCCATTTGCATTGCTCACATGTCATTGCAACATGTTCAAGTGTTCACTAGGACGCTTCCAAGCATCAATCAGCCATTTAAAAGTCGTAAATGTATTTAGTGTATACAACAATAGCTTCTTAGTGGTAGAAAAATGGGAATATTGGCCTACATATCAAAGGGATGTTATTTGACACAATAAAAATATGAGAAAAGAAGAAAAATGGTCGTTCGACAACACACGTATAAGAACTGAAATGGATACGTCAGACAAATTGGTAAGATTGTGTGGTATATGTCGTCAGTCCGGAGACACATGTAAACGTTGTCCCAATGTTGGAACAAGCTCTGCATGATAATTTATTATGTTGATAAAATTGTAGTAACCTTGAAATTTAATATAGATAATGGCTTTTGGTTACAACAAAACATACACAAACACCCATAAAACAACAACAACACATAAACATAAACATGCCTAAAGTAATAACGCAAACAACAAATAAAAAGACTTAACACCACAACATATCTAAGAGACTATAACAATCAAATGAATATCATTTGATGCAGACATCATATCCCTAACATCAATATCATTTTTCACTAGCACCCACATATGTTGGGTATCATCATTGTCATCCGCTATAGAGATGTATGAAACAAGTCTCTCAATACTTCTAATTCTTTCACCATCATTAATATCTTCGTCTAAGCAAAAAATCAAGTTCCTCTTAAGTTGCTTGAAACTCAAGATGTTCCAATAACACACCTTCAATGGAGACTTGGTTCTCGAAAAAAAATATGCATATTTCTTTTATTACTTATGTTAAAACAAATGAATAAAGATTAAGAAAAAAAACAAGAATAGGTGTGAGAAAAAATGGTAAAAGGCACACCTCTATTTATACTAAAAAAATATCCAATACATAAGAGACAAATAAATTGACGATTGCTCCTACGATCTATACATAGTCGCCAATTCAATTGGCTAAAAATGATGCAGTCGTCAATTTAATTGACTATATCTCTTATTTTTTTTTAATAAAATCGCCAATTTAATTGATATGTGTTGTGCGTTATAGTTTTTTTTTTTATATTTAAAACATGATGCTTCAAAAATTAATGGAAAAAATAAATATTTGAGAAATTTTGTTGAAAAACTTGATTATTTAAAAAAAAATTATGTATCATTTATGATTTTTTAACATAAAAAATCCCGTCTTTGAAATATTTTAAAATAATTTATTTCTTTTATTTATTGATTGTAGGCAAAAATATATACTCAGAATTTTTAAGTTATTTTATTATAACAACACATTCATTTATGTTCTTTTTTGCTATAAATAGATTCCATTTATTTTTATACTGTAACAATCAAGTCCTTTAAATTTTGTCTATTGTACAAATTACGACTCTGCTGTAACAAAACTGATATAGAATTGCAACACAAAATAAGTATAAAAAAAAGAATTATCCATTATCAACAAGTGTTACATGAAGGTTTCAAAATTCATATCTTAAGACAGTAATATCAAAATTAACAATGATGACCACTTTTGAACTAAAATAAACATTAACACTACAAAAATTAAAAATAACAACATTATGATATATATTAACATCTTTAACATATTCAATATGTTATTTATCTTCTTCTTAAATGACACATGAACAACGTCAGTGTCTCATAAACTTTTTTCAGTATGGAATTTGTATAAAAGATTAACGATAAACACGTTAATTAACATTCAAAACTAAAGTGTCTTGTGATAATAAAATAACTTTAAAAACTTTTATATATATATATATATATATATATATATATATATATATATATATATATATATATATATATATATATATATATATATATATATATATATATATATATATATATATATATATATATATATATATATATATATATATATATATATATATATATATATATATATATTTTCTTTCTAATTTGTAACTAATCAAAGCTTTTATACAAATATTAACTTGAAAGTATCTATTAAATTTAAAGATAAAAAGATTAAAAAAAAAACTTTAATTTATTATAGTTTATTTTCACTTTAATTCTCAAAGTAGCTTCCATCTCGAACCAACAATACTCTGCGTTTTTTTCCGCTTCCATTTCGAACCAACGCAAGCACCATCTTCTCTTCCGTAAGCTCTTTAATCATCTTCACTTTTTCTTACTTTTAATCTTTTTTTTTTGTTTAATAAAGGTTATTATTATCATTATTCTCTGCAATTTATCTTTTTTTTTTCTTGCATTTTTCATGAATTTGATAATTTTCTACCAAAATGTATCTTCAGTTATTCATTATATCCTTTAAGAGCATAGGTATTGTTAATTATTCTTATAAAAAAAACGAAAAAATAATTTTTTTTAACAAAACCTCTTTGATGGGGTTTTGGGTTTTGATTTTACAAAAGTTTTGATTTTACAAAATTAGGGTTTAGGGTTTAAAATTTTGCCATTTTGTGTTTATGTTTTTTTTTTCTTCTTTTTTTAGCTATTGTGCTTGGCTTGGATTTTGATCTCGTTGGAGATTTTCTTGCAAAGACTCAAATTTTCATTGTTTTGTTGGTTAGTGTACCTTCATATTGAAAATGTGCCGGTGAGGATCCGGTGTTCCGTGTATGACATGTATTGGTGTCGAACATCAACATGTCCGACACGGTCCTCCCTCAACATTGACACCCTTGATTACTTTCATTTTAAAAGAATGATTATGGGTGCTTTGTGTTGTGGTAGGTGTGTGTTTCGTAGGAGGCAATTGAGGGGTGTTTTAGAGTCCACAAATATAGATTATGCTAATATAAAAGTCATTATAGCAGAGTTATTGACAAGAAAGAATTGAAGCTACTTATCATAGACATTTCAAATTAGTTTTGCATTATATTAGAAAAACTCTTGCAAAAAAAGCTGTTAGTAGCACCAAATATGATATAATCAATATATTTGTACGAGTAAAATGTCATACTCGAATTTTTTAATGAGGTGCAAAATTACTTATTGTGCTAAAGATTTTTAATAACACATTCCTAAATCAAAATGACATTTAGAAAAATAAGTGCTAGTTAGTAAACTAAGTTGATCCTTTTTTCCTTTCTGAAAACTCCAGCCGCTGCCACTTTGCCCTTTTGAATCAGAAACAGATTGGAATCGCAGTGACATCAACTTCCTGGAAAACACAGCCGGAGTTCCTCCTCGTCGCTGTAAACAGTGAGAAAGTCGTATTATTGAAAGATTATTTCCTTATTGTCTGATTTTGGGGACATATTTTGAGAATTACTTAAAGTTTTTTTTATCATTGCGAACTTATTGGTGCATTTCGTGTTTCTTATTATTTGAAGGTCCAAGTTTGGAAGTTGAGTCAATTTGGGAGGATGAGTCGAAAATTTGGAGGTGGAAAGAAACCAACTGGGACTCCTTCATTGCCCTGGTCATGTGTGGTAGTCATCTGTTCTCTTCTTGCGGGTGCTTCTGTTGTACACAATATCTATAAACCTAACCTTGTAAGTTTTTCTTGTTAACTCTTTCAGTTTCATGATCTTCTCCTTAGTACCTTGTTCGTTTCAGTTTTATGAATTAAATATCTGCAGTGTGTGTGCTTGTGTTTTATTTTTTGGAGTTGGAATTTGAAGGCTTCATATTTGTCACAAATGAAGCAAGACACATATACCGGATACGACACTAACACATAGACACTAGTATATAGCACTGATACTTTTAATTAAAATAAAAAGCATGTCCAGTGTCCGACATGTGTCAGTGTTCGTGTTTTGTCTGACATGCATCGGATCTAAAGTCTCATGTTCTCAAATTACTTTCAATTTCTCAAATTATTATAGGGAATGTAACTATTTGCATGGCTGTTGTGTCGAACACAGACACGTGTCGGACACCATTCGATCTAAAGTCTTGGTAATACATAGGTTATAAAATGCAGGGAGGGTGGGTATGTACTTGATTGAAACATATATCATTTCATTTCAAAATTCAGATCATGAAATAAGTTATGTTACTAATCTAATGCATAGTTGAAATCATAGCTATTAATATTTTTTAGAGGATATTGTCCTTCACTTTACTTGTAAGTAGGATATATTTTATTGTAACATGATTTCAATTTGCCTAATTTCCTACAAATGCTACATTACTAGTATTTAGAACCCGTGCAATTCATGTGTGAGATTCATGCGCGGTACCATCCTATAAAAATATACTTAACCAAGCTTAATGAAGTCAACATTATATAAGAATTAACAGAAGAGGAGTAAATTGGAAAAAATTGAAAAAGGGTGAGAATTTTGCATCTAAACGTGATGAATAATGAGTTATCACTTCAAAATTCTAAGAGTGTATTTTTATATCCATGCATAAATATTCTTTGTAAGTTATTGTGTTAATAACTATAGAAAATAATGAAATATTCTCTTACTGTTTTTATACAGGCATAACATCAGAATGAGCTTTCGCCTAAGTTGTAGTAAATGAAACAAAAAAGTTGGTAAAAATAGAAAACATGACAGATTTTTAGAATGCTTGTATACCTCCTATATTGAAATTAAAAACAAAAACGATAAAAAAGATGAAAAGAATATACAAATGAATTGAAACAGTAGCTAATGTTTATTGAATCCGAGGTACGCTTCAACAACATTTCGACACTAAAAGAGTATAAGAAGTGAAGATTGATCAATTATATCTGTTGGCTTTGTTCCTTTATCATAGGCTGGAAAATTTAATAAATGAAAAGACTTTCAATACAAAAAGTAGCGAAATATTACTGTAGAACGAGAGTAGCTAGTGTGATTGCAGAATATGGATATTGTGTCAGATCCATCAAATCTTACAATCATGCTATCCTTCTCTGCCATCAATATGGTTAATGAGTTGATTTGAAATAAGAAGAATAAGGTTATCATTATAATTTTGCTTAGTTCAGGATATGGTTGTTAAGGTATCTGTCACCATAATTTTATATCTTTGAGAAGATATATAGCCTTAATCAACTTTGTTAGTGGTATTAGAGCATTTTAATAGGTATATTTGAGGGTGGGAAAAGTGAGTGCCATTTGTCAGAATGAATCTACTATAATGATTTTTATATGAGCATGCTCTATATTTGTCGACTTCGTGTTCCATTATCAAAGGTTGAAAAGAAAAACACAGATAAACAAAAGCCTATTGATGTTAGATTAAAGGTCTGAAATCATCAACAACTGTCACATTTTTCATCACTCATTACTATAAATAACACTCGATGAACTGCAAAACGGCAATGGATTTCCATAAGCATAAGCATTGTTGTACTTATTCAGAAAATCCACAACTGCCTTTTCAATTAGTTGAAATATATGTTATATATGTTATGGTTTAAAGTTGCAAATTTTTTATCAGTGATTTTATTTCTTCTGCTGCAGCTGTTTATGTTTGCTGTTAAAACTGTTTTTTTAAGTTTGGTTTTTGCCAAAACTACAGAACTTTTCTTGTTGTAATGTTATTTAAATTATTCCTGCAAATAGAAAAAGTAGAAATGTAGGATCAGTTAAATGTAAAAAATAACTTCATTATTCATCAGCACTAACTCCATAGAGAAGAAAGGTAATGTTTGCCTATAAAAATTAGAAACATGCCACAAGGGAATGACCCTAACCTTGATATTCCTACTATCCTTGGCAGGTGAAATTTCTGAAATGGGATCAAACTTGGTAACCAAATGAAATTTCACACTGAATTTTAATCATTTGCACAATTATATTGTATAGACTGAAGTGAGAAACCATTGATGAAGTAATTAACTTGCACGATTTTATAAAATACAAACACTTCGATGAGTAGTAATGGATAAAACAAAATCCTGTTTTGCTGTCATAGTCATATTTATCACAAACAGTTACTCTGCAGAATAGGCTGTACTCCTACTTGAGAAGATTATTAACTCATGGTTTGTTTTTTCTGTAGACATTGCCCCCAATTGATGGAGTTGATGGAACCAAGAAGAAATTAGATGCGAAAGAATGATAACTTCTGGTTATCAATTTTTTCTTATATCTTGAAGATGAGCATGTTTTGAGTCCTAGAATTTATTGTATCTGTTATTAAACCAGAGAGGCAGAGGATTGTTCTTCCCCAACAGTTACTTTTTTTATATTAGATTTAGATATTAGGGCTATATTTAGATAAGCAATTTAATTAAACACTTTTAGTATAAATATTTTTGTATAAGCTATTGTTGTATCTAGGGGTGGTCGCTGTGCGGTTTGGGTGGTTTTGACGTTGATAGGTTCAATTTAGTATCTAAAAGTAGAAACAACAGAAAAACAAGAGAAATAGCAGAAATGAACACTAATCAGTATGAAAAATATGAACTTTATTGAAATGGATTAGAGATCAAACGAGATCTAATCACTTAAAGAAGAACAAAATTTTGCAGAAAAGTAAGAAAAAGATAAAGAGGCTCTTAGAGAGGCCTAGTCTCTTTCAAATTGATCTTATCTATTAAATTTTGCATAGCCTCATTTGTGTCAGCTACCAATCATTTACGGGACAATCTCTAAATTCTCTCTCCACTCACCAAAGGCCAGCTGTCCCACCCATGTGCTATGACAGCTAGCAGAAAGTGTACTATTCTGTTACTCTCTCTCTCTCTCTCTCTCTCTCTCTCTCTCTCTCTCTCTCTCTCTCTCTCTCTCTCTCTCTCTCTCTCTCTCTCTCTCTCTCTCTCTCTCTCTCTCTCTCTCTCTCTCTTATGTTTTCTTTGATAGACTTTTTCATATTTACCAACTCTCCCCCCTTTAAGACTCTCCTTGTCCTCAAGGAGAAAAGTAGGAAATTCTGCCCTCATTTTCTCAATCAACTCCCAGGAATTTTCAAAGTTGGGTAGAATTTTCCATTTTACCAACACCTCTACCCCACTTTGCTCTCCCTTCTTGTATTCTACTGCCTTCTCAGGTGTTGGTTCTAAGTACCGTTCCTCATTCATGCATGCTGGCAGAGGTTGAGGTGCCACAACAGGTGATACAACTTTCTTTAACAAGGATGCATGAAACACTGGGTGTACTCTAGAGTCCTCAGGAAGTTTCAACTTGTAAGCCACTGCACCTATCTTTTAGATCACTTTAAAATGGCCATAATACCTAGGACTGAGTTTTTGGTTCATCCTTTTGGCCAACTTCTTCATCTTGTAAGGCTGGATCTTCAAGAAAACTTGATCTCCCATCTCATATTCCACCTCCCTTCTATGCTTATTGGCCTGATTTCTCATTACATCCTGAGCCTTAAGCAATTGTTCCTTCGGTTCCTTCAACACTAAATTCCTCTCAGCAGTTAACCTATTCACCTCATCTACTGCTGATAGAGGATTATCTCCTCTGACTAACACAGGGGGAGCTCTCCCATAAAGAGCTTCAAAAGGTGTAATCCTTAGTGAGACATGATAATTTGTGTTGTACCAATGCTCTGCCCAAGCCATCCACTTGGGCCACTGTCTTGGTTTCAGGCCTGTTACACATCTTAAATAGGTCTCCAAACATCTATTCACCACTTCAGTTTGCCCATCAGATTGAGGATGGTAAGCACTGCTGTATTTCAACTTGGTACCTGCCTGTTCGAATAATTCCGATCAGAACTGGCTTATGAAGACTTTGTCTCTGTCAGATACTATAGAACTAGGGAATCCATGCAACCTCACCACTTCTTGAATAAAAAGATCAGCAACTTCTTTAGTTGTGTAAGGGTGACTAAGAGGTAGAAAGTGGGCATATTTGGTTAACCTATCCACCACTACCAGGACATTATCCACTCTATGGGCTCTGGGTAACCCTCCAATAAAATCCATAGAAATGTCACTCCAGGTCTGGATTGGAATGGGCAAGGGTTGAAGTAATCCCCCAGGGCTCAAAGTTTCATATTTGTTTCTCTGGAACACTTCACAAGATTGTGTAACAGCCCAAATTTCATTAAATAATTAATTGTAGTAATTAATTTATTTAGTGGGATTTTATCAATGTTGGAAATTAATTTTTATTAATTGGGATTAATAGAGAATTAAGAAGGAATTGGAGAGGAAGGAAAATGAAGGAAATATATAAGAGAGAAAGAAAAGAAAAGAAAGATAGAAAACATTTGGAAAGAAAGAGGAAAGAAGAAGAAAGGAGAGAAAGAGAAGAGAAGAAGAGGAAAAGTGGAAATCATCAAGAACCAACATCAAAGCTCCGATTAATCGAGGTAAGGGTGAGAAATGTTTCTATTTGATCATTGTATGATGTTATGTATGTTGGGTTGGGGTTTTGGTAGAGTTTTCATCACTTTCCAATTAGGGCAAAAGTTGGAATAATCGGTAGATTGATGATTTAATCGGTTGAAACTGAGCAATAATGCCGTAGAATAGTTGGGTAACATGTGTTGATGCTGTTTGTACTGATTTTGTTGTGTGAGAAGTTGGATGATGGTGGATGGTGGAGGTGGAACAGAATAGGGTTCTGTTCTGCGCAGGTTCGCTGGCTCTCGCCAGGCGAGCGAAGGCGAAGCTTCGCCAGGCGAAGCCTAGCGAATGTTGGCGAATAATTATATTTTAGTCCCAGTGGACTTCGCTGGTGGGTTTGCCAGGCGAAGTTGAGTAGCGAGGGTTCGCCCAGCGAAGGTGCTGGCGAATGGTGGCGAATGAAGTCAGTAGCTACTGACTTGGGCTCGCTGGGAAGTCTCGCCAGGCGAAGCCTAGCGAGTGTTCGCTGAGAGAGTTCGCCAGGCGAAGGCCAGGCGAAGGTTCGCTGCGAGGGTTCGCCAGGCGAATGGAGGCGAATGTGACAGCATTCTTCCTTTGTTGTGTTGTTCATGTGGAGATGGTTTGGTTGCCTCTCAGAGGTCAATACCTCTATGATATGATATAGATATGATCTATTGTGATGATGTGTGTTGTGGGTAGCCTACGGGCGTGAATCCTAAAATTGTGATTTGAATGTTAATTGCATCAAGTATAAATACATGTGAACATAATAGGTGATTATGTGTGTATTATTTAATGAACTTGTGAATGCTTGATGTGTATACAATTATGTGATGAGTATGCATGAGAACATTGTGAATATGTGTGCATCACTTGTAATTGTATGATTGGTATTGTGATGTGAATACCTTGATTGTTGTGATATATGATGTATGTGCAATCATTGTGTAATTCTTGAAGAGATGAATTATGTAAATGCATGAGATTAAGATGTCGGTCTTAAGTGCATTTGTTGTGGTTGATTGTACATGCATCATTTAGTCAAGAGGCAATGTCTGTTAGTTTCGTGGAAACTAGTGGCTTGTCCCAAACCTAGAAGAGTGGGTTTGAAGGCTTAGAGGACGGGCCTTTGTGGTTATCGGTCTAGAAGAGTGGATCCGGTTTAATGTAAAAACCGAAAAAAGATAACGGGTTATCGGTCTAGAAGAGTGGACCCGGTTTAATGTAAAAACCGAAAAAAGATAACGAGAGTCGGTACCGCATTGCATGAGTTGCATTGAGTTATTGAGTCACATTGATATATGACATATGCATGAAGAGATGCTTATGTGTGAATGATGAGATTGTGGAAATTGTAAGTGTATGCATAATGTGGAAATGCTTTGTGAATATCCAGGTTTGTCTATATATGTGTGGTAAATATATATGACTAAGAGAATGAAGTATGGTGAGAAATGTGAATATGTGTTATATGACTACCTATATATATATATATATATATATATATATATATATATATATAATCTTATGCTTTGATTATTATGGTTATATTTCTCACCCTTCTGCTGTTTTATAATGCTCTATGAGGCATTGCAGATTAGGATGCTGGAATCCTTTTGTGAAGTTAGTCTTCATTCTTTTGAGTCGGCTGCTCTGATATGTAACACCGGGTAGTTAGACTAGTATAGTCATTCTTTTGTGATACATTGCGATGTATCAGCTGATGTGGTTTTGTAATCTAACTGATATGATGCATTAATCTGGATGACTTATGTGCATTTGAATTAATATTTTGGAACTGATCAAATGATGTTATTTTCCGCTCAAATTGAATGTTGAAATGTGAATTCTAAAACTACGAAATTGTTACATATTTTATGGAGCAAAATGTTGAAGAGTTTCGTTGGTGAAATTGTGGCATTCTTCTTTTATACCTTATTATAAAACCCTTCTACTCTGATAATTTGTATGTGCTTAATTGTTTTATATGCATTTATTTGGGGTGTAGAAGGGGGTGTTACAATAGTGGTATCAGAGCAGGTCGGTCCGTCCGGCCAAGTTGTTAGAGTGTTTTTCCCTGTGTGTTATTGATATGCGTGTGTTGCATTATCAATATTGGTTGTCCTTACGTGGTTCTGTTGCTGGAATTAGTAAGATGGTTGCAGGAAGGAACGACGAAGCGATTGCGGAGGCATTGACGAGATTGGCGGGGGCAATTGGGCAGAATCCTCCGGCCAATGTGAATGAGAGGAATCGTGCTGATGATGGATTCCGTGCTTTGGGGAAATTCCAAAAGAATAACCCTCCGGTCTTCAAGGGAACTCATGAACCGGACAAGGCACAAATTTGGTTGAAAGTCGTGGAAAAGATTTTTCGAGTTATGAATTGCTCGGATGCCCAGAAGGTGCAGTTTGGGACTCATATGCTCGAAGAAGAAGCTGAAGATTGGTGGGGTAATACTCGCCAAAGATTTGAGGAAGATGATATTGTGATTACTTGGGATTTGTTTAGAGAAACCTTTCTGGAGAAGTATTTTCCAGAGGATGTGCGGGGGAAGAAAGAGATCGAATTTCTTGAGTTGAAGCAAGGTAATTCGACGGTTGCTGAGTATGCGGCGAAATTTGAGGAGTTGATCAAATTTTGTCCTCACTATAATACTGGTAATGCTGAGAGGTCTAAGTGCCTCAAGTTTGTAAACGGTTTGAGACCCGAGATTAGACAAGCTATTGGATATCAGGAAATCAGACGGTTTTCTGAGTTGGTTAACAAGAGCAGAATTTATGACGAAGACAGTAGGGCTAGGTCCAGCCACTACAAGAGTCTAAGTGACAAGAAAGGAAAGGGACAATTCAGAGGAAAACCTTACGTGACTCCTGCTGATAAGGGGAAACAAAAGGTTGGTTTTGGCAAGAGGCCAAGTGGGGGAGTTTCTACCCCGGTTAGGTGTTACAAGTGTGGTGAAGCGGGGCATCGTGCTCCGGAGTGCAAAAGTGTTGATCTGAAGTGTTTTAAGTGTGGCAAGCCAGGCCACAAGGCTCTAGAGTGTAGAAGCGGTGCGGGTGTTACTTGCTATAACTGTGGTGAGCGAGGGCACATCAGTACCAAGTGCGATAAGCCGAAGAAGAATCAAGGGAGCGGGAAAGTGTTCGCTCTATCTGGATCTGAGACTGCTAGCGACGATCGATTGATCCGAGGCACGTGCTTCATTCATGGTACACCTTTGATCGCTATAATTGATACCGGAGCTATGCATTCTTTTATTTCTTTGGATTGTGTTAGAAGGTTAAATCTTGAGTTGTCTATGATTGGTGGCGGTATGGTCATTGATACTCCTGCTATGGGTTCGGTAACTACACCGTATGTTTGCTTGAATTGCCCGTTGAGTATTTTCGGTAGAGATTTTGGGATTGATTTAGTGTGTCTTCATTTGGATCAACTGGATGTCATTCTTGGAATGAATTGGTTAAAATTCAATCGTGTGTATATTAACTGTTTTGACAAAACGGTTATTTTTCCCGACTCGGATGTTGAAAGGGAATTGTTTATGACGAGGAAACAAGTGAAAGAATCGGTGCAAGATGGGGCTAAGGTATTTATGCTTATGGCAACTTTGAGGACTGGTGAGAGTAAAGGGATTGATGGTTTGCCCATTGTTAGAGATTTTCCGGAAGTATTCCCTGATGAGATAAAGGATTTACCGCCGGAGCGAGAAGTGGAGTTTTCGATAGATTTGATTCCTGGAACTAGTCCGATATCGATGGCTCCATATCGTATGTCGGCCTCAGAGTTAAAAGAGTTGAAGAGTCAACTTGAGGATTTGCTTGAAAAGATGTTTATTCGTCCGAGCGTGTCACCGTGGGGTGCACCGGTGTTATTGGTTAAGAAGAAAGAGGGTTCTATGAGGCTCTGTGTGGATTACAGACAGTTGAACAAGGTGACTATTAAGAATAAGTATCCACTTCCAAGGATTGATGATCTGATGGATCAGTTGGTTGGTGCAAGCGTGTTCAGCAAGATTGATTTGAGATCTGGGTATCATCAGATCCGTGTGAAAGCTGAGGATATTCAGAAGACGGCCTTCCGAACGAGGTATGGACACTATGAGTATTCTGTGATGCCATTTGGTGTGACTAATGCACCGGGTGTATTTATGGAGTACATGAATAGGATTTTCCATCCTTATTTGGATAAGTTTGTGGTGGTGTTTATCGACGACATCTTGGTTTATTCGAAGAGCGAAGGAGAGCATGTCGAGCATCTGAAGATTGTGTTATCTGTGCTAAGAGAGAAGCAGTTGTTCGCGAAGCTTTCTAAGTGTGAATTTTGGTTGAAGGAAGTTAGTTTCCTTGGTCATGTGATTTCTAGTAGTGGTGTTGCGGTTGATCCGTCGAAGGTTGAAGCGGTGTCGCAATGGGAGACTCCGAAGTCAGTTTTTGAGATCAGAAGTTTTCTTGGTTTAGCCGGTTATTATCGGAAGTTTATTGAAGGATTTGCTAAGTTATCGTTGCCGTTGACGCAGTTGACTAGGAAAGGTCAAGCCTTTGTTTGGGACGCCAAGTGTGAAGCGAGTTTTCAAGAACTTAAGCGAAGGTTGACGACAGCTCCTGTTTTGATTCTGCCAAATCCAGAAGAACCATTCGTTGTGTATTGTGATGCTTCTTTGATGGGTTTAGGAGGTGTGTTGATGCAGAATAACCAAGTTGTGGCTTATGCTTCGAGGCAACTCAAAGTGCATGAGAAGAATTATCCGACGCATGACTTAGAGTTGGCCGCCGTTGTGTTCGTGTTGAAGCTTTGGAGGCATTATTTGTTTGGTGCGAGGTTTGAAGTGTTTAGTGACCACAAGAGTTTGAGGTATCTTTTTGATCAAAAGGAATTGAATGCGAGACAAAGAAGATGGCTTGAACTTTTGAAGGATTATGATTTTGGCTTGAATTACCATCCGGGTAAAGCGAATGTTGTAGCGGATGCATTGAGTCGGAAATCATTGCATATGTCGGCGTTGATGGTGAAAGAGTTAGAATTGGTCGAGCAATTTCGAGATTTGAGTTTGGTATGTGAGAGGACTTCTTTTGGATTTAAGTTGGGTATGTTAAGGCTTACGAGTGGTATTTTGGACGAAATTCGAGAAGGACAGAAATCGGATTTGAGCTTAGTTGATCGGTTGACTTTAATCAACCAAGGCCAAGGTGGTGATTTTCGGATTGATGAGAATGGTATTATGAGATGTCGGGACCGAGTTTGTGTTCCGAACATGGTTGAGCTTAGGAAGAGCATCCTTGAGGAAGGACATCGTAGCGGATTGAGTATTCATCCGGGTGCTACTAAGATGTATCAGGATTTGAGGAAAGTATTTTGGTGGCCTAGTATGAAGAAGGATATTGCGGAATTTGTGTATTCTTGTTTGACTTGCCAGAAGTCGAAGATTGAGCATCAGAAGCCATCGGGTTTGATGAAGCCGTTGTTTATTCCTGAGTGGAAATGGGATAGTATCTCCATGGATTTTGTATCGGGTTTGCCGAGGACGCCGAGTAATTTTGAGGCTGTTTGGGTTATCGTGGATAGGTTGACTAAATCTGCTCACTTTATTCCTATGCGTATGGATTACCCTTTGGAGAAGTTGGCTAAGTTGTATATTGAAAGGATTGTGTGCCTGCATGGTATTCCGCTGAGTATTGTTTCGGATAGAGATCCGCGGTTTACTTCGAGATTTTGGGAGAGCCTGCAGAGTGCTTTGGGTACTAAGTTGCGTTTGAGTTCAGCGTATCATCCTCAGACTGATGGTCAGACGGAGAGGACGATTCAGTCGCTTGAAGATCTTTTGAGAGCTTGTGTATTGGAAAAAGGAGGAGCTTGGGATAGCTACTTGCCTTTGATTGAGTTTACCTACAACAACAGTTTCCATTCGAGTATTGGTATGGCACCATTTGAGGCGTTGTATGGTAGGAGGTGTAGGACACCATTGTGTTGGTTCGAGTCCGGAGAGAGTTCTGTTGTTGGACCCGAGTTAGTTCAACAGACTACTGATAAGATCAAGATGATTCAAGAGAAGATGAGAATTACTCAGAGTCGTCAGAAGAGTTATTATGACAAGAGGAGGAAGGCACTTGAATTTCAAGAGGGAGATCATGTGTTTCTTCGAGTCACTCCGATGATAGGTGTTGGTAGGGCACTGAAGTCGCGCAAGTTGTCGCCGCGTTTCATTGGTCCTTATCAGATTTTGCAAAGGATAGGAGAAGTGGCCTATCGTGTGGCTTTACCACCGTCGCTTGCTAATCTTCATGACGTATTCCATGTATCTCAGTTGAGGAAATACATTGCGGATCCGTCTCATGTAGTCCAAATAGATGATGTGCAGGTGAAAGATAACCTGACTGTTGAGGCATCACCTATGCGGATTGAGGATCGGAAATTGAAGCAACTTCGAGGTAAAGAGATTGCTTTAGTAAAGGTCGCTTGGGGAGGACCGGCTGGTGGAGATGCTACTTGGGAACTTGAGAGTCGGATGAAGGAGTCTTATCCAGAACTGTTTGAATCAGGTAACATTTTCGAGGACGAAAATTCCTAAAGTGGGGGAGAGTTGTAACAGCCCAAATTTCATTAAATAATTAATTGTAGTAATTAATTTATTTAGTGGGATTTTATCAATGTTGGAAATTAATTTTTATTAATTGGGATTAATAGAGAATTAAGAAGGAATTGGAGAGGAAGGAAAATGAAGGAAATATATAAGAGAGAAAGAAAAGAAAAGAAAGATAGAAAACATTTGGAAAGAAAGAGGAAAGAAGAAGAAAGGAGAGAAAGAGAAGAGAAGAAGAGGAAAAGTGGAAATCATCAAGAACCAACATCAAAGCTCCGATTAATCGAGGTAAGGGTGAGAAATGTTTCTATTTGATCATTGTATGATGTTATGTATGTTGGGTTGGGGTTTTGGTAGAGTTTTCATCACTTTCCAATTAGGGCAAAAGTTGGAATAATCGGTAGATTGATGATTTAATCGGTTGAAACTGAGCAATAATGCCGTAGAATAGTTGGGTAACATGTGTTGATGCTGTTTGTACTGATTTTGTTGTGTGAGAAGTTGGATGATGGTGGATGGTGGAGGTGGAACAGAATAGGGTTCTGTTCTGCGCAGGTTCGCTGGCTCTCGCCAGGCGAGCGAAGGCGAAGCTTCGCCAGGCGAAGCCTAGCGAATGTTGGCGAATAATTATATTTTAATCCCAGTGGACTTCGCTGGTGGGTTTGCCAGGCGAAGTTGAGTAGCGAGGGTTCGCCCAGCGAAGGTGCTGGCGAATGGTGGCGAATGAAGTCAGTAGCTACTGACTTGGGCTCGCTGGGAAGTCTCGCCAGGCGAAGCCTAGCGAGTGTTCGCTGAGAGAGTTCGCCAGGCGAAGGCCAGGCGAAGGTTCGCTGCGAGGGTTCGCCAGGCGAATGGAGGCGAATGTGACAGCATTCTTCCTTTGTTGTGTTGTTCATGTGGAGATGGTTTGGTTGCCTCTCAGAGGTCAATACCTCTATGATATGATATAGATATGATCTATTGTGATGATGTGTGTTGTGGGTAGCCTACGGGCGTGAATCCTAAAATTGTGATTTGAATGTTAATTGCATCAAGTATAAATACATGTGAACATAATAGGTGATTATGTGTGTATTATTTAATGAACTTGTGAATGCTTGATGTGTATACAATTATGTGATGAGTATGCATGAGAACATTGTGAATATGTGTGCATCACTTGTAATTGTATGATTGGTATTGTGATGTGAATACCTTGATTGTTGTGATATATGATGTATGTGCAATCATTGTGTAATTCTTGAAGAGATGAATTATGTAAATGCATGAGATTAAGATGTCGGTCTTAAGTGCATTTGTTGTGGTTGATTGTACATGCATCATTTAGTCAAGAGGCAATGTCTGTTAGTTTCGTGGAAACTAGTGGCTTGTCCCAAACCTAGAAGAGTGGGTTTGAAGGCTTAGAGGACGGGCCTTTGTGGTTATCGGTCTAGAAGAGTGGACCCGGTTTAATGTAAAAACCGAAAAAAGATAACGGGTTATCGGTCTAGAAGAGTGGACCCGGTTTAATGTAAAAACCGAAAAAAGATAACGAGAGTCGGTACCGCATTGCATGAGTTGCATTGAGTTATTGAGTCACATTGATATATGACATATGCATGAAGAGATGCTTATGTGTGAATGATGAGATTGTGGAAATTGTAAGTGTATGCATAATGTGGAAATGCTTTGTGAATATCCAGGTTTGTCTATATATGTGTGGTAAATATATATGACTAAGAGAATGAAGTATGGTGAGAAATGTGAATATGTGTTATATGACTACCTATATATATATATATATAATCTTATGCTTTGATTATTATGGTTATATTTCTCACCCTTCTGCTGTTTTATAATGCTCTATGAGGCATTGCAGATTAGGATGCTGGAGTCCTTTTGTGAAGTTAGTCTTCATTCTTTTGAGTCGGCTGCTCTGATATGTAACACCGGGTAGTTAGACTAGTATAGTCATTCTTTTGTGATACATTGCGATGTATCAGCTGATGTGGTTTTGTAATCTAACTGATATGATGCATTAATCTGGATGACTTATGTGCATTTGAATTAATATTTTGGAACTGATCAAATGATGTTATTTTCCGCTCAAATTGAATGTTGAAATGTGAATTCTAAAACTACGAAATTGTTACATATTTTATGGAGCAAAATGTTGAAGAGTTTCGTTGGTGAAATTGTGGCATTCTTCTTTTATACCTTATTATAAAACCCTTCTACTCTGATAATTTGTATGTGCTTAATTGTTTTATATGCATTTATTTGGGGTGTAGAAGGGGGTGTTACAGATTGCACATAGTCTTGAATCTTCTTCCTCATTCCTTCCCAGTAAACCACACTTGCAATTCTCTTATAAGTTCTCAACTGGCCAGAATGTCCTCCTAGAGCTGTATCATGAAACTCATTAAGTATCCAAGCAATCCCTGGGGATTGCTTTGGAATCACTATTCTCCCTTCATGGTACAATCTCCCTCCTTTCATATAGAACCCTTCATGGCTAGCAGAATCTATCAACAGGGCTTGCACTATAGCCTTTAACTTACCATCCTGTTGTATTTCCTCTTCTAAACCCTCTCAAGCTTCACATTGCCTGGTAGTGAGGTGATTATACATCATTTGTCTAGATAAGGAATATGCAACATTGTTCTCCCTTCCTGGCTTATATTTAACTTCAAAATCAAATCCCAACAACTTAGATAAATATTTTTGTTGCTCCTTCCCCATAACCTTCTGCTCAGTGAGGAATTTTAGGCTCTTCTGGTCAGTATGCACCTTAAAATGTTTGCCCAATAAATAGGGCCTCCATTTGTGTGTAGCCATAATAATAGCCATTAACTCCCTCTCATAGACTGGTTTTTTATGATCCTTGTCAGATAAAGTCTGACTCATATAGGATATAGGTCTCCCTCCTTGCATTAAGACAACCCCTATTCCCTTCCCTGAAGCATCAGTCTCCACAATAAACTCTTTTTCAAAGTCTGGCATAGCTAGAACTGGGACAGTGGTCATGGTAACTTTGAGTTCTTCAAAAGCTGCTTGAGCTTCATTATTCCACACAAAGTTATCCTTCTTGAGTAACTGAGTAAGAGGCCAAGCAATCCTCCCACAATTCCTTACAAACTTTCTGTAATACCCTGTTAAGCCCAAGAATCCTCTTAACCCTTTTACATTCTGAGGGACAGGCCATTTCAGCATGTCTTCTACCTTCTTAGGATCAGCTGATACACCATTGCCTGATATGATATGTCCCAAGTATTCAATCTCCTCCTTTCCAAAAGAGCATTTCTTTTTGTTTGCAAACAACTTCTGGTCAACAAGGACTTGCAGAACCCACTTCAAATGCTTCAAGTGTTCTTCTCTACTCCTGCTATACACCAAGATGTCATCAAAGAAAACCAAACAGAATTTCCTTGGGAAGGGTCTCAATACTTCATTCATCAAGGCTTGAAATGTTGAAGGAGCATTAGTTAACCCAAAAGGAATCACTAAATATTCATAGTGACCTTCATGGGTTCTAAATGTTGTCTTGGCTATGTCTCCCTCATTCATCCTAATTTGATGAGAGCCTGATTTTAAGTCTAGTTTGGAAAAAATCACAGCTCCCCCTAATTCATCCAACAATTCCTCAATGATAGGTATAGGGAACTTGTTGGGTATAATCACCTTGTTTAGGGCCCTATAATCAGTGCAAAATCTCCATCCACCATCTTTTTTTTACTAAAAGAACACGACTGGAGAAAGGACTGATGTTATGCCTGATAATTCCTGCTTGGAGCATTTCCCTCACTATCTTCTCAATCTCATTCTTCTGATAAAAAGGGTACCTGTAAGGCCTCAAATTAGGAATAACTGCTTCAGGTTTGAGGGTAATAGCATGGTCATGCTCCCTTATATGAGGAAGTCCAGCTGGTAGATTAAACACCTCCTTGAAAGAACTCAACAACTCTTCCCAACCATCCTCCTCCATTGGATGGTTCACCATCATTGCCCCTCTTGAATGAACAAAAAATCCCACCCCTTCATCACTAATGGCCTTGACCATGGCTTTCCATGATGCTTGTCTGGTACATAAAGCTGCATCTCCTTTGATACTAAACTTCCTTCTATATTTTTCCCACTTCAAACTGAGTTCTCCAAAGTTGACTACAATATTCCCTAAACTTGCCAACCAATCCATCCCTAGCACCATGTCTGTCCCTTCCAACTTCATCAAGAATAAATGTTGACTAAATTCCATTTCTTGCATAAGGAATTTCAACCCTTCACAAATCCCTTGGTTGGTAACTCTTTCTCCATTTCCCACTTCTATTACATAGGTTGGAGTTTCAACTACCTTCACAGTTAATTCAGCCACAATATTTGGGTCAATAAAGTTGCTAGTAACTCCAGAATCAATCAAAGTTAGCAACTCTCTCCCCTCCACAGTCACCCATACTTTAAAAGATTTGTTGGAAGTAAATCCCTTTTTACTTTGCATGGACAGTTGCAAAGTCTTAAATTCCTCCCCTTCCTTCTCCCACTCTTCTGTTTGCATTCCAATCCCCTTTATTTCCTCCTCCTCACTACTGTTTTCACATAATTTCAAACTCATGTGTTTGAATTTGCAAAGACGCTCTCTATTCCACTTTTCCCCACATTTGAAACAAAGTCCTTTCTTACTCCTTTCTTCTAATTCTGCTAGATCCAATCTTTTGCCCTTATACTTCTCATTTCCTCCACCCTCCTTCCTATGCCCTCATATATCTCCAGGATCTTTGATCCTTAGATTTCCTCCCCTTTCTCTCCAAGAACTACCATTCTTTTGCACCACTTCATTCTTTTCATCAATGAGCAAAGCTCTATCCATCAACTCATCCAAATCTTGGCTCTCATGGAGCTTCAATTCAGCTTGAATCTCATCTTTCAAACCATTCAGAAAAATTGAGTCAAGCATGACTCTTTCTTCCCTCCTTAATGGTGCTACCATCATCTCAAATTTCTCCCTATATTCCACCACTGACCCCTTTTGTTTCAAACTCAGCAAGGGTCCTAAAGGATTGTGTAAGAGCCCAGGTTGAAATCTCCTCATCACAGCTGTTTTGAACTCCTCCCACGTCCTCAAGGGTGCTTGTTCCTCCCACCATTGATACCAATTTAGAGGTCTTTCCTCCATTGCCAGCACTACCGCATCCAACTTGTCTTGAATCCTTACTCCATTTAAGTAGAAGTACCTTTCGATGTGTACTAGCCACCTGTACACGTCGTCCCCTTTGCAAACTGGAATCTCCACTCTTCGATGACCTCTAACAAATCGAGAATGACCTTCACCACCATGACGACGATGGTGTGGTCGTGATTCTCTTGAGATAGTGCTACGTTCACTCCATTCATCCCTTTCCTCTTCCTCGGCCCCACGAATACGGTGTCTCCGGTGTCTTACATGATTACAAACAGGGTTCTCTTGAATCAGATGACGGATCTCCTCCACCGTGACCTGCGGCCGTGACTGTTGGTCCATTACCAGCTGTCGGATCTGGTCCATCGTGACCTCAAAATTGCTCATCCTTTGTTCTATGGCTTCTACTCTGTTTTCCATGGTGCTTCTTGTAACAACCATCCATTTGCGCAGGCGGAACCAAGGCTCTAGATACCATATTGGTAGGTTCAATTTAGTATCTAAAAGTAGAAACAACAGAAAAACAAGAGAAATAGCAGAAATAAACACTAATCAGTATGAAAAATATGAACTTTATTGAAAATGATTAGAGATCAAACGGGATCTAATCACTTAAAGAAGAACAAAATTTTGCAGAAAAGTAAGAAAAAGATAAAGAGGCTCTTAGAGCACCTCTAGCGTTGGACTTTTATTGGATTCTTAGGATAGTTCGCCAGCTGGCACATGTATTTACATTATTCTTCATTCCATGTTGGCGGACGGTGTTTCCTTAAGCAACGTTCCAAAACTTTTTCAAAGTATTAAAATATAATAAACATAAAAACTAGCCGTTTCAACGGCTACTTTTTTATTTTATTTTTTTTATTTTTTTAACTTATTTTTTATTATAAATATAATTTTGGTTTCCAAAAATTTACCAACACATATTTCTCTCACTTTTATTTTCTCTTCAATTTGAAATTTCTCTCTCTCACAATTTCAT